>JAECUM010007762.1:0-92477 GCA_016617855.1 Megalonaias nervosa | reverse complement strand
GTTAAAGCTACGTTAAAAATCCAAATCACACACACACACAAATCACACAACAACACTTGGACCACAACTTGCACCCTGTGGAACACCAGCACTACACACTTTCTGAAATAAGTGTGGCATGCAAATATAAAAGTTTGACTAAAATTGGCCATACAAATTGGGCCCATCAGGCATCAGGTCACAATTAATAGTTCTGGTTCAGTACCCACGAATGTAGTCCCAGTCTATTTTTAGAGCATTTTTTCCTGTGTCTGTTTGGTGGTGATACAAGAGTTAGATTTATGCATTCTTGGTATGAATTTAAAGGCAATTGTTTATTCTTTAGAATATGAGCTTATGGTGTGGTTGTCTGTGTGTGTTTCGGCGACAGTGTACAGTGAGTAATAAGGTCTTGCTGATGATCTGGAAGTGAAATCTGCGTTCCAGTGCACGTTGGTTTGTTGACAGTCAAGCCTTTCAAAAAAATGCCAGTGAACCTTTGACAAGAACTTCACCGTGAAGTCATCTTTGAAGGTATTTTAGATTAGCATATGATTTGCATTGATTTTCACACACTGGAAAGTTCTGTACTGAGAAACAAATGTAGAGAATATATAGTAAAATTAATTGTGTTCAATGGCCATTTGAGTTGAAAGAACACAAAACAACCATTGTAGCATCGCTTTCAAACATTAGGAGACCGCTCCGGTGGCCTAAGTGGCTAGAGCGACCACCTCAGATGCGGGAGGTCGTGGGTTCGATCCCCGGTCGAGTCAGACCAAAGACTTTCAAAAATGGTACTAACAGCTGCCTCGCTTGGCGCTCAGCATTAAGAGGTTAGTGTTAGGACTGGTCGGCCTGGTGTCAGGATAATGTGACTGGGTGGGACATCATGCCACATGTCTGCGGCATGATGCCCCAGAGCTAGACATCACTATAAACTTCCACATTGCAGACATCGCAGCGATATGACTGAAAAATTGTTAAAGCTGCATTAAAAATCCAAATCCAAATCACACATCAAACATTAGGTGCAATTTTCATGGTTGAGCCGTCACAATTTAGCTCGTTAATTCAGTAATTTTCATTGCCCGCTGAACCAACATATGTGCAGTAACCGATCCTATAGCCTGAGAGATAATCTGAAATCACGGAGTCATAATGTTGGTGAGTAAACTCAAGATTGTGTTGTATTTTGCCAGTTTTCGGGACTTTCGTTTGGCCGGTTGCGTTCTGTTTCACTTTTACGATTTAAATATGTCAAAAATGACTTTGTAATGTTGCTTCGCCCAATGATTGAGATGACAACTCTGCAGGTCATTATTATTTATTGCTGCACTTGCCAAACTGCAGTAATCGATGCAGTGCTGTCAGTTATCGACAATAGGGTTACGAGATTATAAAGTTAAACGCACGCTTGTGTATCTCATTTCCATTATTCGTAGGGTCTTTTTTTCTTCTTGCATATCAAATTCAACAATTGTTCAGAGGCTGTTACATTTAATTTCTTTTCATCCTCAAAGATGATGGCCGTTATTTAATTTCAGAATGTCTTAAGGTACGTAATAAGTTTCATCGGATTTTTGTTGTTGTTCAAAACTCTTAAGTGCCATTCGTTTGACATGTGTCATAGCCCTTTCAAAATGGATATTAAAACTAAAATTTAGGGCTCGTTAAAGGATGATCTTAAATAACACTGATATTTCTTGTACTTGATAAGTGATTTTGGAATGATGAACTAAAAATGAAATGCTTTTGCCAAAGAGGTAAATATTCGTTTTTTTTCCCCTGATTACATAGTACATGTTGCTGTAATCCATTTCAGTGGATGATACCTGAAACACACCAGAAGCAGAGGAGGATGCAGAATTTTATTCTGAGGATTTTGTTTAGCAGAGGTGATTCAGAGTAATTCAAATGACAAACACTCTTGTTTTCACCTAATAGTTTATCATTGTGTCAGATGAGAGGGAACCTATTTGACACCATCCTCCCCCAAATGGATTTCTACATGGAAGTAAATTAGCAGAACATTTCCAAAGCATACATAAGAAAAGTATAAAGAGTTTGCTCACACAGATCCCATTCATATGCTCTTATTTTTATCTGATTTAATATTATTAAATAATTTGATGACTTCATTCTTTTTTTATTGTGACAGTAAGATCTCATTCTAATTGATGTTCACCATATATTAACATTTTCATTTTAATATTTGATATTACATACTTTTCGCACATCAAGAGCTAGAAAAATGGAGGTATGTGACCATGTATAGAATAATTCAATGGATGCCATATCAGTTCTTCTGATGCAACTAATTAGGTCAGCTTTGTTTGCAAGCTTGCACAAGCTTCTAATCAGTAAGCTTGTGCAAGCTTGTAATTGGTAAGCTTGCGGGGTTTCAACTCTAAGCTTGCCGCAAGTTTACATAGCAAGCTCGCGCAAGCTTGCCAATTGCAACCTTACCATTTACAAACTTGCGCAAGCTAGCCACGGTTTCAAATCTAAGCTTGCAAATAAGCTTGCGATTTTGGTTTGGGAATAGAGATGGGTCTAGTTATTCACATCATCTTTAATTCCAGCTTTATGCAGTGGAGTTATCTTGGCAGTTTTCCACATCTCTGGAAATGTATTAGGCCTAATTTGGTGATTACTAATAAAAGATATACTCTACTATAGCTGGTGAAGATGCCTTTAGTATTCTTATGTATGTTTAATATGCATTGTTTGTTATCATTATTTTATTAATAATTTTTATATTTCAGTATATGCTATTGTAATGTAACAAAGTATGTTGGGCTTAACCTTGTCCAAAATCAAGTTTATTTTCTACTAGACCTGAATTATTGAGTTTTATTTTATCCTATAAACAACTAATATATATCTAAAATATTCTCTATGTATTTGGGTTTAATATCAGGATCATTATTAATAGAAGGAAACATGTTTATTTATGTCTGGGTCTAGGTTATTGGAGTTCTCCTACAATTTACCTGGCATACCTGAATAGTCCAGGTTATATATAATAATTATAGTAACAGACTCTCTAATAATAATTAACATTTTATTTAGCAAACATTAAAAAGTTTCTAGATGGTTATTTTCCATTATGTGTTAGACTTTTTTAGAAAATGCTAATTGTGACCTGAGGTAAAATAGTGGACTATATAATCTTGTCACTGAAAAGATTATTCATTTGTGCTTTAAAATCCAGAAGAATCAATTTCATATTATTGTTGTGTCCAGAAATTCATTTGGGAATTTATTTCTTTAAACTATTTAATTCACTGATTTTTTTTCCTCAGGAAATTCAAAGTGCTCATAAAAAAAAAAAAAAATATTCCTGGACAGAGACATTTACTGGGATTCATAGTGAATGCAAACCTGCAATTACATTACTGTGTTTCAGCAGAAGACTGTTGGCACAACAACACAATACAGGCTGCCACAGGCACATCAACACCTTAGTGTTGGATTTAATTTGGATTTCTACTAAAATTTGTTCAGAACTTTTATTATTAGGATTTGTATCTGTAATTCTGTGATTAGTTTGGGATTTAATTTGCAATACAATAAGTTCTATTTTTTTCATTTTCACTTTGTATTCTAGGTAAATACATTATTTGTTGAATTATACAAAACTTGATGCTTTTCACTCTTTTCTGTTACTTATTTAAAGAGCACAGACTAGTAACAGTAGCCTTGGTCCAATCATATCTAGTCGATGGCTTTATAATCATTCATTTTTGTAATATACTTCAACACAAACACAAGACTCATTTCCAGAATTTGAAACTTTATATTACTGAGTTTTTCAGAACAAATCTGAGTTCCAGAAGACTGGAGGAAATCTTAAGTTCTTGAAGTTTTTTAGCAATCTGAACAGAAAAGGTCAATTTAAAATATTTGAGATATCACATGGATTATCAGTATAAATCCCCTAATGACCTAGGTAGAAAATTTCTGTTTTACTCTCACAATTCTCTGCACCAAACTCAGTAAAAACCCTCCAAATAGTATTAGGGATATTTCAATTTTCATCCACCATATTTATTATAGTGTGCTCTTTTGGCTTGACTTATCATTTTATTAACATTATTCCTCTTAATTTTTTATTCAACTTGATTTCCTACAGAATTCAGATTTTATGTGTAAAGAAAATTGTAAATTGGTCAATTATAGGAACCCTAAATTACAGAACATATTCTTGTGTATTGATATAAATATTGTGTATAAGTGTTTTGTTTTCTTTTTAGTCATCATTTTTCTTCCTTCTTCACTGTTGATGTTCAAGTTTTCAATCCCATGCCTTGGTTTAGGTAACCCATAAATTCTAATACTCTGATGACTGAAAATAAGTATTGTTCAGAGCTGTCAAGTTGGCTATCACATGTACATTTTCTCATTCTCTGTGTCAATATCTGGTTATTTAATATGTACATTTATTTTTTGTTGAACCAAAGTCTGTTCAATTTTAAATAACTAAAATGATGCAATGAACCCAAATAAGAACCAAAATAATTATACAATGAACACTGCATGTTATCATCTTAACATGTAAAAGTGTTTAATTTTCATATCTACACTACCAGAGTTTTATTCTATTTCATCCATAACAAGAGAGTTTTCCAAAAATTAAATGCACCAAACACATCTGATCTACCATATATACATGTACTCAAACACATCAGATCCAACTGTATAGACCCAGATATGCAACTCCATACTGGTAATGCACCAGATGATTTGGGTCCATGCAGTTTGTTTGCAATAATCAGCTGAACAAACAACACAGACCCTAATCATCTGGGACAATGCGATGGCAAATCAGTGTCTATGCTGTTGCACATAACTTATAAGCCAGTATATACATTAAATGGCATGATACTATTTTAGAAGAGAAAGAGGCTAAAGAAAAAGCCAGTACATTCCATAATCTTATGGTTGAATTTTTGGCAGAAATGCAGGCTTATAAATACAAGCATATTGTACAAGGAACTGAATCCATTAGCTTTGCCTACGCAGTTTTTTGTTCAACTGATCAATGACTGAAAAGTAAATACATACAAGTAATAATAATACAGTATGGTAACCAAAGCAACCTAGCTAAATAATATAACTGGTACCAATGAGCAATGCATGAAGCCAAAGCAGTGAAGCTAATACAGTTAATGGTACTAGCAGCCATCATGGATTCAGACAGTTGTCCCCTTTTATGCAATCTTATCAACTACATGAATGAAGATTATTTGTCTTTATTTAAAAGCTGCATGGCAAAGAAGTTAAAAATAATATCTGTGCATTTAGCAACAGCAGAAGAAGACAATTTCTGAGAAAACAATAAACTTTAAAAAAAGGAATACTAACTCATGAATGCACAATGAATCATTTCAACTGTAAAATTCTGGCTTTCACATTCACTAAAAAGAATTCACTACAAGTATTTGGAGCCGATGATTTAAACAAGTTTAAATGTCAAAGTTAACTCTTATTTTATATGTTTTTTTTTCTCTCAAACCAATTAAAATTCTAACCTGATATTATATACAGTACCAGTGATTGAATCAGCAGACTTGACATCTACTAATCATTTCTACAGAGATCAATGTAGATGTGAATTTCACATATATACTCACTTATATGTAAAGTCAAAATGGTAAGCTGCACATGCTCATATCAGCAGTTGCATAACTGCAAGACAAGCTGACTGGAAAATTGAAAATGCAATTGGGAAATTTGAGCTTGCCCCGACATAATGTCCCAATATGAATAAAAGAAATAGGATAAAATATGGGATATTTTAAGGAAATTGCATTATAATTATTTTAACTTTTGTTTTTGTTTTATCTTTGTTGGCATTTTAAATACATTTAGATAGATATGTAAATGAGAAAGTGTTAGGAAGCAGATATAGCTGGAACAACAAACACATAAATTTCGCATCAGCTTGCCCTTGCCCTTGGCAAGCTGATGTTCATAAAATGTGTACATCACTGCATTCGAGCTTGAAACCTTATCAAGTTTCTGTTTCCAAGATAAGATTGCAGGGTCATATCATCAACTACATCAACAATAATGCAGTCTACCAGTAGGTTGTTTGTAATGATTTATATATACTGCACTCACAAATAAGGATTTGTGAACACTTATTTTATCCATTACTTAAATGATTATCATCTAGTTACCTTGAAATTAGCAATATGCATCAAGATATTTGACAAGCCAATTTTTTAGACTGAAAACACTAATTTTATCCATTTAATTGTTTGCTTAGCATTAAGTATGTATCCTGTAATTAATGTATCAACTACACAACAGATTACAAACATCATTTGTGAGTGTTACTTTTTGGTACATTGATCACGCTTTGAACAAAATCCTCAAAGTGGCATACCATTCAGAAATGATTGTCTTTCATTTCCAAACACACACGTCAAAGAAATATCATGAGTTATATTATTACCAATTAAAGCCCACTCACTTTAAAATCTTTGACATGCATTAAAAAAAGTCTTCGACAAGTCAATTGTTTAGAATCGGCAAGCCCACAAACTACCAGTGGCTATGTTGGGACCTGAAAGCCAGTGAATCCTGGATATGTAAAATTTATTATGATTAAAATGAAATCAGTAAGTTAAAATATAAATATTTATTCCTTATTTGTTAAAATTTGCTTTTATCATAAATATTTACATCATCACATCTACCAATAAAATATGAGACTTACCTTGACACTGACTACAAGCATGAAATGACACACAACTGATAAAAGAAACTGTTGCCAGTTATGTAATAGAAGAATGCAGTACATATTAAGACTAAATGTAATGTGGCAAGATCACAGGGTATAAAACTTGCAGAACATAAAGCATTCCAATGAAATATGAACCCTCTTTCTTAAGTTTGTTAACTTTCAAGTACATAGGAAACCTAACTAGCCTGAGGAGAATTTGAGCTTCTCCCAGGAGTTGGCAAGTTGATTTGTAAATCCCTGCAGTATGAGCTCTTGATAATGCTGAAAGGTAACCAATGATATAAATGAGGGAACCATACACTAAGGGAGGTATGCTCCAACAATGATGTGTCATAATAACACACAAACCAATGTGTTATCATTGGTTCTAATTATCAAGAACAAAAATTAAGAGAAATACTTTTAGCGCCAGTAATAAAACAAAATTCAAACAATTTAATGGGATCCATTTTCATACCATGCCATAAGAGGCACAATAAGGAACCATAAATGATGTTAAAGGGGCCTGAATATTCAATATTAAAAGTGGAGGGGGGGTTGCCTTACGATTTTTCAGAAGAAAACTAACAACAAATTCTAGCTCTCAAATACATGCAGCTTGTTCTTGCTCTGGTTTTGAACCAAAATAACCTTTTATTGCAGTTAAAGAAAAAAAAAATTATCTTGAGGTAAAAAAAATTTAAAAAAATTGTCACTCAAAATAAAAAACCACCCCACCTCCATGAACTTGATTGATTCCTAATTTGACATATACGTTTATGCTGATGTTGATTCTCTAACTTAACTATACATGTCTCAACAGTTGTTTGCATACATGCTGTACATATAACACATACATGTACACTGCAATATACTGGTACAGCTGACTCATTCTACAATCTGCAAAAAATGTCAGCAAGAGCTGAACCAAACATTAAATTTTAAAGCTGCAACTTATGCAAGTACATGCAGCTTATACATTTCATTTTCCTGTTTATCGATTATATATACATGTGGTCACCCTTTCACAACTTTTCTGACTGTTAAATAGTTGTTTTTTTTTTTACGGCTGACAGATTTATAAAAATACATGTAAGATAATGAATTAAAAGAATAAACATGCAATGAGACCTATATTAAGATGGTTAATCATAAATGTACCAATTATGTAATTGAGCCATTATGTAGTACACTGAGCTTTTATCAAAGGGCTCTACATAGAAACAAGGTCATGGAGTAATTGTTTTGCCATTAGAGTAAAAGATTGTACAGGGAAGCTGCTACTACCATCCCCCCCCCCCAATATCAGTCTGTTAACTCTCATGACTATAGTATTCTCACACCATCCCATTTGATTGTACTCCACTACTGATTTTAAAAGCTGAGGGCATTAAGGATATAAAAAATACGCAAAACTTCATCATTTCATTCACTAATTTATAAGTTCTACCCTGACTGTCGCCAGGGTGTCCCAAATGCTATCAACTTATTCGCATTTTGAATCAAACGAAGTTTCCTTGGCAACACAGTTGCCATATTTCCTTGGACTAGTCAATTTTCAAGCAACAGATGTGATGTAGTTCACTGTCTTTGAAAATCTCAACAATTCCATAAATTTTGAATTTACATCCCTTTGAAGACATGTATACACGAGTTCCTCCTATTTCTTTGTTCAGTTTGTTTTAGAAATATTAAAACTAGACATTGCAAATACTGGATGGAGATGACACAGTTTTTACTGAAATAGACTATTCTACAAACCAGAAATGAACAGCAAGCAGTCTGTTTGCTTGTTTACATTGAGCTTCCATTTCCGTTGACATGCCAATAATTTGACAGTGTTAGGGACCACTTGGTACCAATCAGATTAGAAATTTAAAATATGATGAATGATATGACTAAGTTTTGTGTGTTTGTTATGTCCCTGATGCTTTTTTTTTTTAAAATCAAAGGGGGAGGAGGGTACAAACGGGAATGTGTGCTAGTACTATAGAGTCCCTTGAAAGGACTGATGTTCCACTAGACTGAAAAGAATTTCCAGGAATTCAAGATAAGAAATCTTCTTACTTTTAATTGCTGAGTGTTCAAACCATCTCTGATATTCTTCAGTCATAACAAGATTTTCAAATTATCTGCTATGAACATAATGGACATCAGATCTGCACTATTTTCTTTAGGATCAAGTAGAATTCTTTTGGTGAATACTGCATATTACATACATACATACATACATACATACATACATACATATAAGGCTCTTTTCTAAAACTAAAACCTTGGGGGGAGGGAACACTCCCCTCCATTCATGGGACACATGCACATATATACCTGCATACTTGCATCAGCACTTTCCCCATGGAGTTGTGGTAGCTCAGTTGATAAAGCGTCAAACTTGCAATCCAAGGGTTGTGGGTTTGATAACCCACCCAGCTACCATTTCCACTGCATGGTATAGCCAATAATGCTTAAAAGTACTGTTTAAAAGTACTGTTAAAACACACAGGTGTAAATAGAACATCATATTTTTCCAAATGCTTTTTTACGAGAGAAAATACTGTTGCATTTATGTGTGCAGACATACTTTTTTTTTTTTTTATTTTTTTTTTTTTTTTGGAGGGTGATCTCCCTGGTTGATCTTTGCAGACCATTTAGGGAGGCCCTCCTGCCCTACATGTAAAGATGTGCTATGTTATATTTTTTTCCAATTATGTTAAAGTCTGTCGAAGATGTTATGTATTGTGGAGTTCTATGTATTTCTATCTCTGTAATAGTTGTCTATTTTGTATGAGTAGAAAAGAAAATTTTTTTTTTTTTCCCCTGTAATAGTTATCTATTGTGTACGAGTGTAGTTCAATTTTTTTTTTTTTTTTTTTAAATCTTCTTGAAGTAAATATTCTTGCATTTGTTCCATAAACCAATCTTCATCAATAGTGTCATCTTCTTCCAGGAGGTATTCCGCCATTTCTTTCCTATGCTGTTCTTCGATTTCTAACTTTTTCCTTCTTCTTTTGGCTCTTCTTTGCTCTCTCCTAATTTCTTTCTCTCCCTCTTTTTCGGTCCTTTTTGTTGTTTCCTGCTTTTGTTCCTGCGATATTTGATTTCCAACTGATGCTTTGGCTATTGGGGTTGCCTGTACTTTGGACTGTTGTTTTTTTGTTTCTTTCTCCCTCTCTGTTTCAGTTTTCTTTGTTGTTTCTGCTGCTTTGGCACCTAATGCTGCCAAAGTCAATGCCCTTATAGTTTGGGTGTTCTGTTGTTCATTCTCTTGTATCTGTTGTATTTGTGGATTTTGCCTAGTCTTTTTAGCTGTCATCGATGCTTCTCTGATTTTTTGTTTAGAAAGTTGTGGCTGTTGTTGCTGTTGTTCTACTTCACTTGGCTGTATATGCATTGGATTTGTCTCTTGTACTTGTTGTTTGGGCTGTCTTAGTTGTTGCTGTTGTTGTGTAGATGTTTCTTCTTGTGGTTTTTGTAATTGTTGGTTCTCTGGATTTGTTTTTCCCTGCTGCGTCTTAGGTCTTGATTGCTGTTTTGTTGGTTCTATTTCGGTTCTTGAGTCTGTTATGTCCACTGACTGTTGGTTTTGTTGTTGCTGATGTTGCTGCTGTTGCTCTTCCTGGTTTCCTGGACATTTGTGTGGGGTATGCCCCGTTGATCCGCATCTGTTGCATTTCCTATGATGGATACAGCCTTTATACCATGTTTTAGCGAGAAACCCAAATAAGTATAAGGCTCTTTTCACATCTCTTAACTTTCCTTTTTCTATCTCAAAGATCCGGTTCCCATTGTAAATGGATGTCAGGGGAATGGTGTCTAATCTGGCCGATACAACTTTTATATTAAACTTCTCTTCAAATCTCTCCTTTGTTGCCTGCAGGGGTATCTCTAAAGGGATGTCGCTCAGATGTAGTTCTCCCGTTTGCTTTTTAATTTTCTTTAAAATTGGTGTAGGTTCTTTTACTGTAACCGGCTGGCCTTTAATTGTCATCTCTCCAAATGTAATATTGGCTTCTTATCCCTCGGTCTCAGCATGTAACCTTTATACCCTTCTCTGTTTATTGAGTTATGTTCTTTTTACCAGATCTGGGTTAAGAACCTTTATCGCTACCATGACGTCTGCTGTTCCTGGAACTTGCTCTCTTGATATTCTTGTCATGTCTAGAAATTGAGTCCCTTCTTGGTGTAGACATTCTAAAAAGGATCCTTCCATTCTCTCTATTCTTTTTACTTTGAAGAAGTTGTCCAATTTCCATGATTTCAACTTTTTTTGCATTTTGTACTGCCATTTTCTCACGTGCTGCTCGCTCTTGTGAGTTGTAGTCATTGATCATCTTCTCAGTTTGTTGTTTTAGTTATGTCTTTGTCAATCTTTGTTATTGTTTTTAAATTCTTGATTCTATATTCCCATTTATCAAAGTAGTGTTCTTCTTCTTTAAGTCTGCTTGGTCCAAGCCATTTTGAGATTTATTTACCAATGACTTTACTTGTCCAACAGGAGTTTAAGAATCAGACATACTTGCTGCTAAACATACATCTACATGCATGCATACAATATTTCTCCCATGATAGGCCCTTGGGGCCAGCTTAATATATTTGTCAGATAGTAGGAAGTGGGCTTATTATGAAAGATATCTCAGTACTAAATCTTTCACAAAATTTAATAAAAATGGGGATGGGCTGAATCATCAAGCATGGACTTGTCATTGGATAAATATGATTTTTGCATACATACAGAGATACATACATACACGATGGACATGAATCCATCCATATACACAGTGTAAACATGTTTGTAGATAAAAGATTTCAGAAAACAACCTAAGTGTAATTCCCTGTAAACGGAAAATGGATGGATGAACTTTCAGGCACATGTTTCATAAGACTTGCAACATAAAAGTCACTTCAGATGTAAATCTTGACATGTTAAATTAATTATATCATGATTCTTCCCTTTCAGCATACACCACATATAGCCTGAGCAAGACTACACCAGAACAGCTACATTGCACAACTGTGTTAGGCTAATTAAAATCTCAGACTAATCCTCCGAACAAATGGCTCAGCAAAGTACACAATCCATTGCTTAAATCTTGTAACATGAAACAATTCATCATTTAGCAAAAAATCTTATGCTAAGGAAAAGAAACCTACAACACAGAGTCAAGACCAGACTGAATAATGAATCTGAAGAAAGCGCTGAGCTCATCCATAATACACATGGTCAGACCTAACATGCCAGCAAATAATTTGTGCTGACAGCAAGTCAGTCTTTTCATTTTGTTTGGAGAAAGAAGGCACTAATTTCCTCTTCAATTTACTGAAAATTCTTTTCATTTTTCATTTGAATTCATATAAACCCATTGTCTAATATTACTGACTGTACCATTAACCACACCAACAATGAACACTTAACTGTTTTTTTATTATGCAATAATCTCAGATATAAAATTTAACTTTTCTACAAAGGGCTGAGAAGTTATGAGGTTTTTTTTTTTCTTTTTAAACAAATATGTTTCTGTATTCTGTAAGAATGACTGACTACAGGTATTAATATTCTTGTACAGTCACATGTACAGGTAACTCTTTGTGGAGAGAATCTGCAGCAAGTCTGGAGGACCAAAGAAAAGATAATTTCTAGCCTATGCTTGTCATTGTATGTAACTATGTCCCTCTCTGATTTTGTTGTTTTCATATTTTTTTTGTTCTATGGATTACTGATGAGAAAATTTCAAATCACATTTCTTGAAACTGAATATATTTTTCTGTTATTTTACAATTACTTAGCTATCTCTGTGTGCACAAATTTGAAAGAAACAGCCAAATAATGAAAGTTAACTTCAAGACAGAATCAAAAGTGAGTCTAAATTATCTGTACATGTGCATCACTTCAGCATTCTTTTACTGATAAAACTGCATAAGAAACTGAGATGTTACATGCAATGCAATTAATAAGTTTTTGTTTACGCAAACATTACTTTCTGTCAGTCATATCGCTATTACATCTGCACTGTAGCAGTTTATAGTGATGTCTAGAACTGGGGAATCATGTCACAGACATATAACATCATGTCCCTCCCAGTAATTATCCTGACACCAGGCCAACTAGTCATAACACTAACCTCTTAATGCTGAGCGCCTCGGTCTTTGGTATGACTCAGTCGGGGTTCAAACCTGCGACCTGCTGCATCTGAGGCAGATGCTCTAACCACTTCAGCCAAAGGAGCGGTCAAATAATGAAGATGAAATTCAAGTAAGACCAGGGCCTACACATCAAGCCCATTATTAAAACACTGGTGTGCAATGTAATTTTGACCTTAAGGTCAAATTGTTGAGTAGCATGACATAAAATAAATTTGTTAGCATCATAAAAAGATTTATCCAAAGTATAAATAAAATCCATCAAGGGGCTTTGGAAAGAAAGCAAAGGAAATACTTTAGTCAAAACATTACTGCATATGTCTCTGACCATGATACTGACATGAAGGTCAAAGAAGAGAGCAAGTATGTTGCAGAATTAATTGTCTTAGCTTCGTAACGATTCACGCCAAGTATAATAAGAAAAATCAATCATGGGGTTTAACAAATAAAGGCAAATTAAATAATTTTAACCAAAACCTTAATTCAAATTTTCTGTGACCTTGACCCCAATGACAAGTGGGCAAACATAAATCTAACATAATGCAAATTATTTTATTTTGAGAACAAGTCATCTAAAGTATGAACAAAATTCATAAAGATGCTAATGAAAATGAAAGCAAAATTTTAATGCAAATTTTTTTTATCACTGATCTTGATACTAAGGTGAAAGGGTAAACAAGTATGTCCTAGAATGAATTGTGTAAGCCTCATAATGAGTCTTGCCAAGTATGATGAGACTCTATCAATGGACTTTGGAACCTGCTATAAACCAAATCCTTAACAATGAGTAGACGATGGTACTGCTGACTGGGAAATAACTGTGGTGTCTCACTTCTTATTAGTGTCACCTTGACAACAATTAGATATTTTCACCGCTTGCAAGTCCTTTGTGCTTTGTAAAGTCCATTTCATCTCATTTCTTCCCCCTAGGGGTTTGGGTATGTAAAATAGGCTCAGTGTGTTCAACTGCCTATCATACAAAGTGAAAAACTCATTGGCTGATGGATGTATCCTGTGACTATCCGTGGTTTATAATGACCAATTCTGACCTTGTATTTTAAGAGTTTACACCTTTTTGTCTTTATATTTGTTTGTATGCCTTTTGGGGATATGTTTGCAACAGCTTTAATCTTACATCTTTTGTTCCATGGTGGACATCTGTTTTAGGTTGGAGGTGTTTGTCTTTCACATGTAGCAAGGTGTTTAAAGTGTGCCATTTTTGCAAGCTAGTTGTTTTGTTGGTGCCATATTAGCAGGATTATGCACAATGTACAATGTATGCTGTTAAACCCTTCACATATACATGTATACAGTAGATGCATATATTTATCATTTCACACACTGTACATCTTGCGATTTTTGACACTCATAGTACACTCATAGTACCTTTTCTGCTTACTGTTTATGCTTGCTTATAAGACAAGTTTAACTACAACCTTACAGACCCAGATCTGCCATTGCATAATGTGCCAGCAGATCTGGATCAATGAAATTTTTTTGTAATGAGAAGAACAAACAACTCGGACCTAATCTGCCAGTGCATTATATTACAGCATATCAGGTTCTACACTGTTTGCAGCTATACTCAACATATAAATAAGTGAATATATATGATAGTTCAATAATAAGTACTACCGGTAGTTGGTTTTTATCTCTAGCATTTTTCATTCATTCATCTTATTCATAACAGGAAACAGAAACAACCAATCCCCTCATATCAAACCAGAAGTAATGCATTTAGTCAAGTATGACATGCCACTGATAGTACCAGTGGTCATCAAAATGTGCATCGATTACATGATTGCCAATGGCTAATATTGAAATGTAGACTATGTATATAGTTTTACATGTACATATGTATATGTGACATCCATACCCCTAATGCTTTATCATGTATGTATGCTGCAGTAGAAACTACAGCAAGCAACATGCATCTATTTCAAGTACAGTATGACAGTTTATTAAAAAGGAATAGTATGGTGCATAAAGTTTTTATTTCTTTAAACACATGTGGCTGAAAGCATGTATAGTATCACTGGGGAAAAGGTCATTTGGCCCACAAATTGGCTCATCCCATGTTATTTCAGCCCAGGTTGTTTTGCCCACTGAAACAGTAATGTGTAAACAAGAGTTTGCTGAATTTATTAGATATTTCTGCTTTTAGTTCAATGAATGGCTTACCGCATTTCCTTTGTTCCTTCTCTTAAAGTTAATTTTACTGATGACGAAGTGACAAATCAGAACAGCAGAATGGCAGTAGTCATCTACATGAAAGTTTTTATTTTCCTTTCTATTTTTAACATCAATAAAAGGAGCTGAGCATTTTAATTTACTAGCTCCATGCTCATGAGTGTTGTTTGGGTAATTAATTCACTAAGTTTATGTAACATTTATCACTCTTTCACTTTTAGACAAGACCTTTTCCTTATTCACTTATGTACTCTTATTTTTCTATCCTGTCTAAAGTGTGAGTCTATCAGCAATTTCAATACATACACCAATATCATTTTTAAAATATGACATGAATTAATATACTTTATGGTGAACATTACATGCTTTTTCCTATCTGAAATCAATACCAATATTGCCAATAGCTTTTTAAGAATAAGATAGGAAGCACATTCATGATTTTCAATATTACCGATATAGATCTTCACTTATACAGCTTCATCTACCTCAAAATTCTCATACATCAGCTTTCGATAGGCGTTCAAGCTAGGACATTTTTGTAAAGATTCTATTAAGCGGCTACAGGGATTTCCTTTTAACCTGATTGCACAGGTCCCTGAAGCAAGTGTTTCAACCCTGTGGAGTCCCCAGGATGCAGCATATTTTGATAGGTCTCCTTGTGCTTTTTTGGAGTGCCATACAAAAATATGAAATATAAGGTTGTCCACACATTGACCTTTTCAAGCAATGATTGACCGCCTGCCTGGAACTAGTACCAGGACATGCACATATGTCAAAACTGATATGTAATAAGACCCTAATCATATTATGTAATTCATCCAGTGTGATGCCTAACTAAATGACAAATGATTATCAAGGACTGTTATGTGGTTTCTTATATGAACTGAACATGACTCTTCTTCTTCCCATTCTCTCAAAACTTTTACTTGTAAGGATATTGGATCCTGGAGTTTACCCAAACTAAATTTGATTTGATGCAGCCCATATTTGTACAAACATGAAAAATCTTCATGCCATGATGTTTTTTGTGCATATTTAAGAACGTTCTTGAATAATAAAAAAACTATGCTTTTTGAAATATAAATAGTATAAATAAGAAGCTGACATGGGATTTGAAGAAGAAAGGTCAGATACAAAATGTTTAATACCTCATATGACTTTTGACTCAGGTGCTATTGTGAATATTAGCCACACAACACGAAACATGAAATAAAAATTTTACAGAACAACGTTAAATTTTTTTTACGATTTTCGGGGCGAATGAACCAGGGAGCTAACATGACTGAAGGCAAAACGAGTAAGATTCCTATCAGTGCAATCAAGTTTTTGGGTATGGTCATTATCATATCAAGGCATCTTCTTGTATATGTCAACAGCTCGCAATTCTGAGTTTCAATATCAATGAATTAAGAAAATTGATATAAAATTGCCTCAAAATACATTATCAAGATTGTAATCATGCAGCATAAACAATTTTGCATTAGGCTCCGAGGCAGCTGTAATCTAGCATAAAATCTGCACACCTAAAAATCAAAACATGCAACGGATTTCCGTATTTATGTATGATCATTTCATTATCATAATTTGTTTTGTGACCTGACAGAGCCTGGCCGTGTTTATTACATTCACAGCATTCCCGTCTGTACTGCAACTATCATGATTAATGCCAAGAAATAACAGATCATAATGTGGGACTTACCCATAATAAAGCAGTCACGATGATCACAATGACCCTAAAACAAAATATCTTGCTTTGATGATTCATCCTTTCTCTTTTCTACATTCCCGTCTACATCGCTCGTGTATTGATTGAAAGTAAACTAGGTTACACTAAGTCATCTTTTTTTTTGTTTGGGATAGGATTTGTTTCCGCTTGACTCGGTGCATGACCACTAGATGGCGCTTTTTCGGGTCGTGCTAAAACTCTGGCTTGTCAACTTACGTCGGAGCTTTGGCGCAGACCCTAATGCTAACAAACTGCGCGTTGTAAATAACTTAATTTCATCCAGCTATGGATTTGTGAAAACTAAACTTGCAAATGCCGACTCTGCAGAGTCCATGTTAACGGAATATAAATTACATTCGGACTACGATTTAGACAAAAGGAAACAAGGAAGTTATAGACGACAGGCAGACATTCATCATTTAGGGTGCGAGGGACAGCTTTTATGCACAAATTTAATGCCTAACCCACCCGCATTATATATATTTTAAAAAAATTATATATAAAAAAAACAAATTACACAAGCGAGGCAAAAAATGTCTATATTTTTGGATGGCAATATTAAAACAAAGCATACGAATACCATTCACTTGACCTGGCAGGTATAGCATAAGAAGTTTATGTACCCAAACCCAAATTCATATATGCATTTTTTCACGTGTTACGTGTAGGCTCGCACAAAAGAAACACAAGAAAATAGTGAAGTCAACAATCTTTGTAAATTTAACAAAATAATTTATTTCCCTAGAAAACAAGGTAAAAATATGAAATAAGACTTACGGTTTGTGAATCTAATCCAAAAATTAATCCTAGAATTGAAAAATATAAGTCCTATCACTAAAAAGTTCTAATTGAATCCAAGTTCGAATCCCGATGAAGTTCCAATATGGAAGGCAATGACGTCAGATGAGGTCGTTGTACTGATGTCAACAGTTCTTCGTTGATTCACAATTTATAATGTTCCAGTTTAGAATTACAGAATAAATTTCTACTAAATGTCTTTGTCCAAGAATTTTTATGAAGAAGAGCAATTGTATGTTTTTCAGAGAATATAAATTATTAAATCCAAAAAATAGAAGAAGTCTAAATCAAACTGGCATCAACATAAAAAAAACCACCCTGAGCTCTAAAGATGTAGAATACGACTGACTATTTTTCACTGAGATATGAATATTAAACCCAACTAAAATGTCATTTCAGACCCGCGGGATGGGTCATGTAGTCACCCACTACAAGTCAATTAGCACGTAGGCTAGAACAGCCCTAACTAAAAATCTGATTCCCACACTGGAAATGAATTTAAAACTAAAACTGTGTACAACAGAGCTAACACGAGGGCTGAACATGACCTTGGTAATGACCAATCATTTTCACTCAGTGTTTACGAAATCGGAACCAAGGTCAAGAACTAGGTCAGCTAAAAATGTAATGCAGCAACATTTTTGCATTCTAATCAGGCTAAAAGAACTGAACTAAATTTACTGGGAAAAGTGTTAAATCCAGTAAAAATAATAACCTTACAATAAAATGTAATGAAACAAAAATAAAATAAAAAGAAATTTAAAACTAACATACAAGTAATTTAATTACATATACGTAACACACGTCGGAAGGTCATTTTCGACACCATGTGATTTTGCCTTTTTCTTACCCTTTGGGTCCACTGACACCCGTCCTTGCATCTACCCTATGATATAGTTTGATCCCATGCAATCGAATCATGCTTAGCAATTTTAATTTTGTCCGCGGGGGTGCAAAGGCACACGTCAGAAGTATAGTGGGGCACCCTAGCGACAATGGGAATTAACATTATGGGACCCTATTTTGTACCCTGGCGACAAGATTTATAGCAACAAATTATCAGCCTGGGAAACCCTAGCGACAATGGGAATTTTGTATAGCGACTAGAACACACTGCGCAACCCTAGAGACAATGGGAATTTTGTATAGGGACAATAGGAATGGAACAGGTGGCATGACGTCACGGTACTGGGCACTTGTAACAATGTAGCAAGTGGCTGACCTGAATACGCGTGGCTACCACTCTAGGTAGAGACAAACACAATAGAGACAGAGACAGACATATACTAATACAAGCCCGAGATTTATATATAAAGCATTACCTAGACCTGAAATTATGTTGGCGGTGTTCATAAATTTGCATAATTATAATGATGCTATAAATAGCTATAACCGAGGCAAAGACTAACGCCAAAATGGATGTGACTAAAAGTAACGCTAAAATTACGAAATTGTCCCAGAATTTAACGGAGACTGGACATATCCCAGAAGATTAAATTATATTTGTTTAGCCTAAAAGTAGTACTAAGATTACCAAAATGTCCCAAACTGTAGTGGAGACTGAGAAAACCTCCGGAAGATTGTATTCAGATTGCCGTGACTTAAAATATTGCACTAAATTTCCGAAAAATTTAACAAATACAACAACTAAAAAATTTTTTTAGGCAAGAAAGAATAAATCTTTTCGAGGCAGTGGAGTGGCCCTGAAAAGGGTATTTGTCGCGAATGCATAAAACACCACATTATCTATTATCCACACAAACGGACGAGAATGCATAAAACATACACATATATATTATCCACACAAACGGATGAGAATGCATTAAACACACACATATATACTATCCACACAAACGGACGAGAACGCATGAAACATACACATATATACTATCCACACAACCGAATAAGAATGCATAAAACACACATATATATACTATCCACACAAACGGACGAGAATGCACAAAATGCACCATACTTACTATCCACACAAACGGGAAGAGAACAAAAAACACTCCATACCTACTATCCACACAAACGGACGCGAACGCATAAAACACACACACACTATACTATCCACACAAACGGACGAGAATGCATAAAACGCACCATTCATGCTATCCACACAAACGGGAAGAGAAGAAAAAACACTTCATATCTACTATCCACACAAAGGAATGAGAATGCATTAAACATACACATATATACTATCCACACAAACGGACGAGAATGCATAAAACATACACATATACTATCCACACAAACGAATGAGGATGCATAAAACACACCATACCTACTATCCACACAGAAGAGAAGAGAAGAAAAAACACTCCATACTTACTATCCACACAAAGGGGAAGAGAAGAAAAAACATATACTATTCACACAAACGGACGAGAACGCATAAAACATACACATATACTATCCACACAAACAAATGAAAATGCATAAAACACACACATATATACTATCCACACAACGAACGCGAATGCATAAAACACACCATACCTACTATCCACACAAAAGAGAAGAGAAGAAAAAACACTCCATACCTACTATCCACACAAACGGACGCGAACGCATAAAGCACACACACACACACACTATACTATCCACACAAACGCTACGCGAACGCATAAAAACACACCGTACTTACTATCCACACAAACGGACGAGAATGCATAAAACACTCCATACCTACTCTCCACACAAACGGACGCCAACGCATAAAACACACACACTATACTATTCACACAGAAGGGGAGGAAGAATAAAGACACCAATATCTACTATCCACACAGAAGGGCAAGAAAAAACCTCATATCTACTATCCACTCAGAAGCTAATAAATAACCCATTATATACTATCCACATAGGTACGTGCACACAGCAACTCGCACACAAATATACACACCAACAAACGTACGAGCACGCATACAAACACACAAATACACACAATAACATGTTTTTATTCACTCTCAATTATCGCAACAGTCAAGTGGTGATCCTCGCATTGACACTCAAACCAAAAAGCAAATCATTTTGAAACCTGGAGGAAGCGGTTCTCTAGGAGGTGTCATCATTCGTTCCCTCTTAAAATGGGATCCGAATGCGCCCAAAGTTCTGCCCAAGAAAAAAGCCACGCCCAAACGTACCCAGAAGAAAAAGAAAAAGAGCAACGGTGTTAAGACCAGGTCACAGCCTCAGAAAAAGAAAAAGAAAAGTCCACAGAAAACAGCTTCTACCCGCAAGAGAGCGTCTCCAAAAACTTCTCCTCCAGCGGTGACACCCTCTTCCTCTTTAGCGGCAGTGGCCGCTGCTCACAAAGTACCTGCCGCCAAAATCAAAGTCCAAGAGAGAACGGGTGTGTTACAGAGTTTACTGGATTTGTCCAAGCAAGAACTGTCCCGATTTAGTCCGTTGCGAACTCCTCCACGACGTGTGTTGCCTGTCATCAAGTTGATACGACGTAAAGACAATCAGTGGCGACGCGTTCCAGTTAGAAAAGACCTGAGGCAAACGATATGTTTAGTGTTGTTGTGCTCCTGAACGCCCACTAATGGCCCCACCAAGAAGTGCACACCGTCACCATCGTCTTTCTTCCGTCCAAAAAGGAAAAACAAACAGAAAAAGACAGTCACGTCATCCAAAAAACGCTTAGTCAAACATTGACGACACCCCCAGTAAAGTCACAATCGTCCAAAGAAAAGGAGAAGTCACCAAAGAGGAGGATGGTTGGCTAGTCTTTTATTAACAAACATGATCAAAACTCTTAAATCTATTTAAATCTATGACCACTAGCCAAAAATAAGATAAAAGGACGCATGTGAAGACATGGACTTTAGTTTATGTTCTGCACCAAAAGATGTCTCCTCATCGTCGTTCTTCTGTCCAGAAAGGAAAAAGAAAAGGACAGTTTCGTCATCCGAAAAAACGCGTAGTCAAACATCGACGACACCCCCAGAAAAGACACACTCGTCCAAAGAAAAGAGGAGCCACCAAAGAGGAGGATTCTTTGGCGATTTTGGAAAACACATCGTGACCTTTATGACGAAGCGATAGTCCCCAAAAAAGGATAAAAGACCGTGTGACAAGTCATCGACGTTAGTGTATTTTTTACTGTGTACCACGGAACCAATGAACCAACTGAGAAAGATGTCACCCCAAAAAAGACATTCCTCTTCTACCCCCAAAGGAAAGAAAAGGAAAGGACTGCCACCTCGTTTAGCCAAACATTGGGACATGTTGTCCGTCCTGTCCAAAGCTCCTCCACCCATGCGAAAAAAACTCATTCAAACTGCCTCCAAAGACGTCATCGATACCGTGTGCAAATGTTGTCTGAATGTCTTGAAAGGCACAATACCTTTGTCTAAACACCAGAAAGAATGCTTAGCCAAACATCGACAAGTTCTTCGCCAAATGGTCCAAAAGAAAATACCCATTCGTCAAAAGAAAAAGATGTTGGTGCAACGCGGAGGAAATTTACCCTTTTTGCCCATGTTGCTGAACGGAGTAATGGGAACAATAGGAGGACCCTTGCTGAAAGGACTATTGGGAAACATCCTGGGAGGATGAAGATAAAAATGTCCAAGAAGATAAATCGGACCATTGGAGTCAAAAGATCTCAAATGCGATCCTTGAAATCCGATGGAAGGACGACAACTGGCTTTAATACCTTACAAACGATGGATGGAATACCATCGTTGGCAAGAACAACGAACCCCGCATTTACCTCCCAGCCCTCATTTGACCGAGATATCCCAGTTACAACACGAATTGCAATCGTTGATAGATCTCAGTGATTTGTCCGAAATGGAAAAATCTCAACGGTACGGTCAACTGTTGCAACGACTGCAACTCTTTCACCAGAAAGCTTTAGACGAAACAGGTCTACCCATTCTGAAAGATTTTAAGACCTTGATGAAAAGTTCGCCACCACCACCTCACCACTAGCTCCAGTGATCAAGACAGAAAAAGAAGAAGAGTTTCAAACTCCACCAGAAAAAGTACGCAAGTTAACACCTACATCCAGAATTGGTTGGATTAAAAAGATGATGGACACCCCTTCTTCCTTAGAAGAGAAAAAGAAGGTGGAGGCAGAAGTGAAACAAGATCTGATTACCCCTGTTCAAACACCGTCGTCCTCAACACCTATTGCTCGTCGGACACGCAAAGCATTACAAGCCAAGAAAATACCACAGAAAGGCAAGAGTATCATCAGTGAAAAGTGGATCACTTATTAATAAATGAAGAAGGTGTTAGCCAGCATTTACTACGATCCATCCCATCCTGCAGGTTACGGAGGAGTTCAGAAATTGTATCGTGCTGCCAAAACTCGACTGAAAAGTATCCTTTATATCAAGTGCAACGATGGTTACAAGAACAAGCCACGTACATCTTACACAAGCCCATTCGACGAAAATGTTCCAGAAGTCGCACCCAAGTGGAGGGTATCGATCATCAATAGCAAGCTGATTTAGCTGATGTCTCTCATTTGGCCACCTACAGTCGTGGCTACAAATATTTATTTTGTGTCATCGACGTCTTTTCCAAATTTGCTTGGGTCGTACCATTGACTTCCAAATCGAGCAGTGAGTTAGTGCGAGCCCTCAAACTGGTGTTGAAACAAAGCGGACATCACCCTCTTCGATGGCAAACTGACAAAGGCACCGAATTTCTGAACCAAGCTTTCCAAAAAGAATCGAAGAAACGTGACATTCATTTTTTCACCACCAAGAATCCCGAAACCAAAGCCAGCATCGTGGAACGTTTTCAACGCACCTTGAAAGAACGCATGTGGAAATATTTTACACATCAACACACTCTCAAGTACATCGATGTCTTGCCACACCTCGTCCAATCGTACAACCAATCTTACCCTCGTAGCATCGGACGTGCCCCCCAAGATGTGACTCCCGACAACGAAGTTACCGTCTTCGAGCGCCCGTTTGGTACGTCCCCAACAGTGACTGTCCCCAAGAAAGGTGGAGTGTTGGCATCAGGAGATTGGGTGCGCATTGGCAAAACCAAACGCACTTTCGACAAAGGTTACTTACCCAACTGGACCACCGAATTGTTTCGTGTCACTGAACGTGTGCGTGGCCGTCATCCTCCCGTCTATAAATTAGAAGACATGAACGGGGAAGTATTAAAAGGAACGTTTTACTTGCCCGAGTTACAACGTGTGACCAACACAGAAGACGACGAGTACGAGATAGAAAGCATTCTCGATCGAAAGAACCCGAAAAGTGGGAAAACGACGTGTCAAAGAATTCAAAGCACGTTGGAAAGGATATCCGCCCAGTTTTGACTCTTAGATCGACGCTTCGCAAGTCATCGACTATAAAAAGAAGTGACCATCATGCCCTTCAATACATCCTCAGCTACCGCAGTAACCACTCCTTCCCCCAGTTCTTCTGTGCAAGATCTACAAAAGCAACCCTTGTGAGTGTGTTGTGGAGATCGTGTGCCTAAAACGCAAATCGTCTTTTTCTGCCAAATCTTTGTGGTGTATTGTGTCATCGGTGCTGCTATTGCCAATTTGAGTTTGCAACAAGGAGACAAACAATTGTGGACCATTTTACTCAGCAGCTGCATTGGTTACCTTCTTCCCAGTCCGTCTCTGAAATATTCCTCTAACGGGAACAACAACGGGAACCTTGCGTCCAGCTTCAGTCCCCCTTCCAACAGTCATCCTAACCATCCTCTTTTAGACACTACTCTGACTTCCAACGACTCCTCGGACACTAGAACTCTGGAATTATGAACAACCAATTTTACTTAACGTTACCCAGTGACAGTTCCATGGAGGTGTTTCCCAATAACACTTTGTGCTGTTACACGGCCAAATTACTTCAGGCCATCCAATTGGATCACGAAGCCCATTGGGAAGTGGCTTTAGTGGAAATGATTCACCCTACACAAATAAAAAACATCGTTGAAAATCAAAACACTTTTACGGTAGACGTTTATGACCAACAAGTGCAACAACACTTAGATTAACGTAGCAGTGCAGCTCACTCTATGAAATGACAAGACCCCAAAACTAAACGAACCACTTATCGGTTGAAAATTCTCTCAGGCTATTATTTTAGTGGTCAACATTTGGTGAACGCCATTGCTGACAGGTTCAATGCAATATTTGGTAAAGTCTTGGAGAAAACCAGAAAAAGTGTCACGATCGAATACCACAAAATAGCTCGTCGCCTAATGATGAAATTTTCAGAGGACAAAGAATTGGCCATTACATTTTGTCCTGAATTGTACGACATTTTAGGTGGAGACCCTAAGTTGATCAAGATTGCAAACGAAATACCAGCCGTAACCAGTAACTCAGATTTTGCGAAATATTGTAGAAATGAACCAAGGACTGAATTTGATTTTTGTGTACTCCGATGTGGCGGAGTACAACGTGGTGGGACACACCTCCGAACCGTTACTGCGTGTCGTTCCATTAAAAGTTAATTTTGAAACGGCTGCTGACGAGGATGGTGGAAACACCTATCACGTTCACCGCGAATTTGCACATCCTCACTATTTGCACGTCAGTAAGTCGTATTTCGACACTGTCAACATTACTATAAAAGGAGATCTGGGACAAAATATTCCATTCACCAAAGGGAAAGTCACAGTGAAATTCCATTTTCAAAAACGATTACTCTAACCTTTTGTCTGTCATGTATCCTGTGTACCAAGGAGTCGTTCGACAGCGAGGGCATGGTTTAGGAGATATGCTCAAATCAGCCTTTCGTTCCATGGCTCCCGTTTCGAAACCGATGGTGACACGGGGATTGCACACCTTGAAAGATGCCGCGTTGACACAAGGTAAAGAATTTCTCCAAAATGTCATCATTGACAACAAAACCCCAAAGAAGCTTTCCTGAGAGCAGGCAAAAATGTCTTGCTTCAAACGGGCAAAGACATTTTGAGACGGCGAGAAACTCCTATAAATGCCCTGGGCGATGCCGAGTCAGGCATTTATGCTTCCCTGACGCCACAGCAAGGACAAGGCAGAAAAAGTCGACAAAAACACCCCTTCAGAGGACTTCACACCCCTAGAGCTAGAAAGACTATGCAAAGAAAAACCGTCCGAGAGTTAGACGTTTTTGATTATTAAATCAGAGAAAAATGATGCACCGAGAGTCTTGTTGCTGTTCTAAGTCGGAACTGGATCTGTTTGCCATGCCACCCACCATGATGACGATGCAAGAATCCCAATGGGTCGAATTTCATCCCATCTCCTCTTTGACGGATTCAGCTCCCATCGAGTTTGAAATCAAAGGACAACCCGAAGATTACATCGATCTGAATAGCAGTTACTTGTATCTGAAACTGAAAGTGATCAAAACAGACAACACCAATCCGGGTGCCGATGCCAGAGTAGCTCCCGTCAACAATTTCATGCATTCCTTGTTCAGGGAAGTGGATTTGTACTTGAATAACAAACTGGTCAGCAGTAGCATGGATACTTACCCTTACCGAGCGTACGTAGAAAATCTCTTGAAGTATGGAAAAGAGGCCAAGAACACTCATCTGGATGCTTGCGTGGTATGGAAACCTGACATAGAAGGTGAGGACACGTTCAACGACTCAGCCCTGACAGCCGATGACAATCCTCACAATGTGGGTTTTAACGACCGTCGAAAGAAAATCCTGCAAGGTCGTAGTTTAGAACTGATGGATCGCTTGCATTTGTACATGTGGTTGCAAGACAAGTATTTGCTCAACGGAGTGGATATTCGTCTGAGACTCAATCGCAGCAGTGTCGCTTACCATTTGATGGCTCATGCCGATGAATACAAACCATCATCCAGGAAGCCAGACTTTACCTGCGCAGCGTAGAAGTGTTACCTAAAGCGGGAAACGACATCAGTCACACATTGAGCAGAACGACCGCCAAGTATTCGATACGACGTGTAGAAGTGAAAACGTTCACCATTGCTGCTGGACTCCGATCCGAGATCGAAGATCATCTGTTCCAAGGACAGTTACCCAAACGTTTAATCGTTGGTATCGTCAGTAATGCAGCCCTCAACAGAGCCCACGATCAAAATCCTTTCCAGTTTAAGCACTACAGAGTGACCAAGATCGAAGTGAGTCGCGATGGCAAGACCTTGTGTACCAGACCCTTCGAACCTAACTTTACCCAGAAAAATTACTTGAGATCGTACTTGTAGTTGTACAAAGCTACCGTACAACTAGGAACCAACAGCAGTCACGGTATTTCGTACGAAGATTATGTAGGAGGTTACACTTTGTGGGCCTTTGATTTCACTCCAGACCAAGGCAGCGACGAGGGGCATTTCGACCCTATAAAATCTGGTCAACTGCGTGTGGAACTTCAGTTTGCAGAAGCTCTCGCCGAGACGGTCAACGTCATCTTGTATGCCGAATTCGACAATACCATCGAAATCAGCAGTTTGAGAGAAGTCATTCTAGACTATTAGATACAATGGAAGACTCCTATCCCTCTTTGAACGGTAGAGAATCTTTGGACATGGAATGGGAGGATAGCGTGAAAACAGAACCCCAAGACCAAGACAAAGAGAACGAGGTATTAGTCAATTCCAGATGGCCAGAACAAGAATAACATTTAGTGTCCTGTTTTGCCAAACACCTGGCGGATAAAATTACGGATCTGAGTAAGAAATATTGTTATGGATGTCAAAACGATCATCCCAGTCAAACTCAACACGATAAATGTTTGATGATGAGTGAAGAAGAAATCTTGGACGAGTGTCTGGACGAAGCTTGGAGTCTCATCTCGGAAGAAGCAGTGTTGCATGAGTGGTATAAAGGCTTGCGTGATCATTCCAACCCACCATTGTCTAAACTAGAGATCTATCGCACTGAATCTCTCTTAGCCAAGAGTGTGGAGACGAAGCCAAGAAACGGCTACTTGACAGAGCTTTTCAAACAAAAAGTCAGAATTGAATTGATGACTTATCATTACCTGTGAAAAAAAACAACAGAACAAAAAAATGGATACCTGGGAACTTTATTACCTTTTGAATAACAGTTCGTATACTGCGTCTTGGAATCCTGTCGTGTGCGCTAAAGATGAACTACCTCATCGCAAACCTCAAGACCATCAAGCTTATGTCATCAACATGGACGATAGTCATCTCCCAGGTACTCACTGGTTCGCCGTCTACTTCCCTCAAGAGGATTGTGTGGAATATTTTGATTCGTATAGATTACCCCCTTTGGAAGACAATATCATCGACTTTATGAGAATAAATGCTCAGACGACACGATACAATAACGTGAAATTACAAGGCACAGATTCCATGGTGTGTGGACAATATTGTGTGTATTTTCTTCATCAACGCAGTCTTGGATATCCTTTAGAACATTTAGTGACTAATTTTGATCGTAACTCTTCTAGAAACGATGAGAAAGTAGATCGATGGTTTTGTGACCATTATGGTTATCTTTTGTCTTTAGCTTGGAAACGTTTGTGTACATCAATGGCCTCATGACTTCCATCAATGGAAGTCTCACATGATTTCACAACGTTGTCAACCTTGCCAAAAATAATTTGTTTGATGTTATTGCTACTTATTAATTGTTAGTAGTTGATTGTTGGTTGAATAAAAAATGTGTTTTGAAAAAAAATGTGTCTGTCGTTTGTTTAAAAAAAAGACTGTGAATATATGCTCTTTGACTGTCTCTCTATCCCTCACCATGACATTCGCTATCATAACGTTTCGACCCAAGCAAAAAACTCTGGTAGGGATGTTTTCTATTGCGTAAGCGTTTGAACCATATAAAGCAGGGCAGTCTCCAGTCTGACCATCCACTTTTGACTCGTCAACCTATGAACATGCCTTCCAGACTAGCCAAGCTGAACGAAGCTTACGTCAAGTTACATCGTGTCAGGCTAAACCTGATACCTAAGCCTGAAGAGATAGAGAATGTCAGGATGTTAGCAATAGCCCAAGACCTAGTACAAGAGGTTTTCAGAGAGGAAATCAAGAAAGAACAAGAAGAATGGACAGAGAAGTATAGACTTCAGAAGCAGTGAGAACAGCAACAACAACAGTAGCAGCAACAGCAGCAGCAAGAACCAGACAGAGGTTTTGTGGACTGTTGTGTGGACACCAAAGAGATCGCCTTCTCTTTTCGCAGAATCAGACCGTATAGGAAAGCCTGCCGCCAGACGAGGACGCAATCTTAGACAGTTAAAAAAGATTGCCATCACTCCCCGTCAACAAAAAACAGCCCTTTTCAGGACTACCCCAATACTCTAGAAAAGACATACTAATTCAATTGACAAAACAAATATCAGTGTTTGTATGTTTAAAAAGAAATAGAAGTGTGTCTATAAGCACTTCGTTTCTTTTGTCAGTAAAAAAAAAATCCATCCTTTGTTTCTCAGTCTTGTCGAATCGTGCATGTCTGTGTTTGTAAGTAAAATAGTCAACGTGAGCGTTTCTTTTAGGTCCGCGCATTTGATGTTTTGTTTTTGGTTATGGTAAGTTTTGGTGAAAGGGGATGTTTACCTTCACGTCCGTGCTTCAGGTATATAAATCTGAGCGCTCGTCAGTCTGGCTACCCATCGTTGACGTATCAACACTGAAGATGAGCAGCAGAATTGCTAAGCTTTTAGAACTTCAAATGCACCTGGAGTATGCCAGACGTCTCCTGGACGAGCTGGCTATGGAGGCCGTTGCAGAAGAAGCCAGATTTGAGGAAGAGGAGGAAAAAAAGAAGAAAGAAGAGGAGAAAGAAAAGAAAAGAGGGATTCTGCCTCACCTCATCATGAGACCTGTGTGTGAGGTGAAGCCAATGATAAATACACCTGCACAACCAGTACCGCCTCCTCAACCACAGTCACAACCACAACAACCACATCAGCCAAAACCTCTACCAAGAGTCTCTGTCCTACAGACAGAAAACTGGAAGCAGTAAGCATTGAAGGAATTGGAGAGACAGCTGCAAGAGTGGGAGCCACAGAGACCTCATCATCCCCAGGTCTGGCATAGGAGAAGATATAGGGAACAAGTCTTCACTATCCCTCAAAGTGAAAACTGGGATGATGAGGCCATTCATGCCCCGTCTGCGCTCGGAACCATACGCATTAATTGGGAGAATGAATGGAGCCGGCGATGCGTGTGTGGTGCCTGCCCTGGGAGATGTCATCATTAACCAGATGCATCTGAAGTTCAAAATACAGCCCTTCTCAAGGCTAACCAGATCTCTAGAAAAGAGAGACTATTCAATTTGCCAATTTGTGAAAATGTGAAGTAGTGTGACTATAAACACTCACTTCTTTACTGTTGTGTGTGTGTGTATGTTTTATGCATTCGCGTTCATTTGTGGGGATAGTAGGTATGGTGTGTTTTTTCTTCTCTTCCCGTTTGTGTGGATAGTATATATGGTGTGTTTTATACATTCGCGTCCGTTTGTGTGGATAGTATAGTGTGCTTGTTTTATGCATTCGCGTCCAATTGTGTGGATAGTAAATATGGTGTGTTTTATGGATTCGCGTTCTTTGGTGTGGATAGTAGGTATGATGTGTTTTATGTTTTCTCGTTCATTTGTGTCGATAGTATATATGTGTGTTTTATGCATTCTCATTCGTTTCTGTGGATAGTATATTTGTGTATGTTTTATGCATTCTCATTCGTTTATGTGGATAGAATATATGTGTATGTTTTATGCATTCTCATTCGTTTGTGTGGATAGTATATATATGTGTGTGTTTTATGCAGTCTCATTCGTTTGTGTGGATAGTTGGTATGAAGTGTTTTTTCTTCTCTTCCCGTTTGTGTGGATAGTAAGTATGGAGTGTTTTATTTTCTCTTCTCTTCTGTGTGGATAGTAGGTATGGTGTGTTTTATGTATCCTCATTCGTTTGTGCGGATAGTATATGTGTATGTTTCATGCATTCTCATCCGTTTGTGTGGATAGTATATATGTGTATGTTTTATGCATTCTCATTCCTTTGTGTGGATAGGAGGTATGAAGTGTTTTTTCTTCTCTTCCCGTTTGTGTGGATAGTAAGTATGGTGCGTTTTATGCATTCTCGTCCGTTTGTGTGGATAGTATAGTGTGTTTTATGCGTTCGCGTCCGTTTGTGTGGATAGTAGGTATGGAGTGTTTTTTGTTCTCTTCCCGTTTGTGTGGCTGGTAAGTATGGTGCGTTTTATGCATTCTCGTCCGTTTGTGTGGATAATAGGTATGATGTGTTTTATGCATTCTTATTCGTTTGTGTGGATAGTATATATGTGTATGTTTTATGCATTCTCATCCGTTTGTGTGGATAGTATATATGTGTGTGTTTAATGCATTCTCGTCCGTTTGTGTGGATAATATATATGTGTATGTTTTATGCATTCTCGTCCGTTTGTGTGGATAGTATATATGTGTGTGTTTTATGCGTTCGCCTAGCGTTTGTGTGGATAGTAGATAATGTGGTGTTTTATGCATTCGCGACAAAGACCCTTTTCAGGGCCACTCCACTGCCTCGAAAAGATTTATTCTTTCTTGCCTAAAAAATTTTTTTTAGTTGTTTAATTTATGTTTAACTCACAAAAACATTATTCTCTGCTGCAAGTGTCCAGTACCGTGAAGTCACCCTATCTGTTCCATTCCTATTGTTCGCATACAAAATTCCCATTGACGCTATAGTGTCCCAGGGTGTGCCATTTGACGCTATAAATCTTGACGCTATAGTACAAAGTAGGGTCCCGTATTGCTAATTCCCATTGACGCTATAAATCTTGACGCTATAGTAGAAAAAGTAGGGTCCCGTAATGCTAATTCCCATTGACGCTATAGTATCCCTTATTTTAATTTTTTATTTACAATTTTTCAGTTTCCGCGAAGATCGGTATGAGTTTAAATAATTTCAGTACTACTTTAAGTCTTGGCAACATTTTTAAAATTTATCTTTGGATTATTTTCAGTCTCCGCTAAAGTCCAGTGCAATTTCAGAATTTAGTGCTACACTTGTCTTTGCCATTTCTGACAACTAGAACATCTGGCTAGTTATCAGTTTCCATTCAAGTCCGCTAAATTTTTCGGAAATTTAGTGCAATATTTTAAGTCACGGCAATCTGAATACAATCTTCCGGAGGTTTTCTCAGTCTCCACTACAGTTTGGGACATTTTGGTAATCTTAGTACTACTTTTAGACTAAACAAATATAATTTAATCTTCTGGGATATGTCCAGTCTCCGTTAAATTCTGGGACAATTTCGTAATTTTAGCGTTACTTATAGTCACAGTCATTTGAATATTAATGTTCCAGATTTTCTCAGTCTCCACTGTAGTCCGGGACAATGTCGTAATTTTAGTACTACTTTTAGTCTGAACCTATGGAATCTAATGTTCCAGGATATGTTTAGTCTCCGTTGAATTCTAGGACAATTTCGTAATTTTAGCGTTATTTTTAGTCACATCCATTTTGGCGTTAGTCTTTGCCTCGGTTATAGCTATTTATAGCATCATTATAATTATGCAAATTTATGAACACCGCCAACATAATTTCAGGTCTAGGTAATGCTTTATATATAAATCTCGGGCTTGTATTAGTATATGTCTGTCTCTGTCTCTATTGTGTTTGTCTCTAAGTGGAGTGGTAGCCACGCGTATTCAGGTCAGCCACTTGCTACATTGTTATAAGTGTCCAGTACCGTGATGTCATACCACCTGTTCTATTCCTATTGTCCCTATACAAAATTCCCATTGTCTCTAGGGTTGCCGAGGGTGTAATAGTCGCTATATAAAATTCGCTTGGTTGCCCAGGCTGATAATTTGTTGCTATAAATCTTGTCGCCAGGGTACAAAATAGGGTCCCGTAATGCTAATTTCCATTGTCGCTACGGTGCCCCACAATGCCACTCACGTCACGTGAGTGAACTAACCATGAGGTTGAGTTTTGTACGGATATCAGTGACCCCAAAGGGTAACAAAGCAGGCTAAAACTCCGGGCTTTCATAGTACCTGAGTAATAAAACATATCTACTCTGTTGTGACTGTAGAAAAAGAATCCCGCAGAGTGTATACTTATTCGGGCAATCCTAAAGTAGCGAGAGAAACACACTGCGAGTTAATGTGTTTTCGATTGATAACCAGTTCTGTGCGTGAAGATAGTTTTCTTTATTTGGTTTTCTCTGTCTGTAAATCCGCGCTGTTTCTTGTTTGTGTTCGTAAATGTCTGTGATTTTCAATTTCCACCAGTACGGTCTCAAATTCAGCCACACTGGTTATTTTATTTTCCATTGCGACTGAATAGAATTTACTGACCGTATTGAGGCTGCTCGCTGTGGCCGCAAGTAACTCAGAATAGGTACGTATTCTTGAAGGCAGTCATATCGAAATTACGTTGCTAGCACCACTAGAGATATACTGGTTACTATCGATATAGCACTGACAATAATACCGATTGATGCACCTATAGTGATTAATGTGGCAGTGATGTCAGTCACGCCAAGATCAACAGTTGCTACCGCAACAAGGCCAAAAATAGCATCTACGACCAAATACGCGCGTTTGTATTTCACCATCTGCGCGGTTTTCTTGGTAATATCATCTTGCAGCTGTTGTTCCGCTTCGATTTCATGACGGTAAAGCTGAGGGTCATTAGTTCGTCTATTAATAACACAATCACGTATTTTAATTGTACGACAGGCACAATACGCACACGCACTTGTAACAAACTACTCTTTTTAGTGATAAAACTGATTTACAATTATAGAAAATAACAACCTCTGGAAAATTTAAATTTCATGCTATAGTGCGATCTACTCGTTGAGCACCCTTTACTCTAGCAAACACACCCTTTACGCCAACACCTATTATATCTAACTCTCGTCTTTGCCCAATAACTGTTACCAGAACAAGTGAATCCTTGCTGAATATCAGTCAACCAGGTTTTTCTTTTGCTGCTAGCCAAGTTAATGTTGGTTTAACATAATTAGTAGGGAATGTAACTGGGGTGGATATATCGGTGAATGCCACCTCGTGGTTGTACAAAAACATCAACCCGGGAGAGATTTTGCATCTGCTGCTGCAGTTGACGCTTGAGCATATACACGTACGCGTGCAATGATTCCAAAGCCTCTTGTAGGTTGTGGTACATCAGGGTGATTCCAAATGGCAATTTCTACTAGGCCCTTTACAAAATTAAATGACAGTTCATACGAGTTTTGATAACACCACTTTGAAGCAGATATTCATTGACAGGTGGAACAAAATTATTATCAATGCCAGCATACCCCGTCGGTAGATTCCGCAACCTCATCACCATAGTCAGATTCCATTACGTATATAATAATGAAAAAATCTACATCTTAAACACAAACATCAAAGACGGTTAACTATCCGTCAGGATAAACGTTGAGTGCTTCGAACTGTATTTCATCTCGGGTAACTAATGATGTTAATATTGCAACTGTGAATAAATTTGCAATACTACTGTTGGACCTCTGAATACATGATATTAGTGGTACAAAATCAAGATACGCCTATTATATAAATCAGTATTCCCACTCGACCCAATTTTACCTTTGCTTCCAGTTATGATAAACATGTGTCTTCCTGACTCTCGCACTTTTAGAATGGGAAGTTTAGGTGTATCGAATCCATTTCCATCAAGATAAGTTAAACTAGGTCGACCAATTGCTAAAGTTGCCTATTGATTAATTGGTTTTTCTCCTTTGCTTACTATTCCTTGGAGCTGGTAACACGAAGTTACGGTACGTGACGGTGCGGCCACGCTAGCGATTTGATTCAATATAGTTTGTCTTGTTGTAATATTACCAGTATCAGCATAGACTTTGATAAACGCAACCGACACGCCGCTGCCTCTGAATTCAGACAGGTTCCTTGATACAGCGCCTTTCAACTTGACGATAATATCTTAAATGTCTACGTTTGATGTTTTCAGTTTGCCAGTTTGATCTTCAAAAAATTACAAGCTCACCTCGGTCAACACCACTAACAAAACGACTAGTAAACTCAGTCAAATCCACTTTGGTGGCAAATCGGCTCAGATCCATATCACCGTCTCGTCGGGTAGAGTAAAGTCCGTAAATGTTAGCAGACATTGCTATATATTATTACACACATTTTAGTATGAAATCAATAAGTGCGTCCGGGATTGGTGAACGCTCCAGTGCAGCCAACGTTTCAGTAACAAGATGACTGCATACGGGACCATCCAGTCGTGTTTGTACAGGTATAATTAAATGAAACAACGGTTGTTTACCATACTTGGATATATAATTTACAACTTCAACTGGTGGTGCAAGACCACACGAGTCAAAATACATACTATATTGATGTGCTACCACATATGCGACCCAGTGAGTGTCAGGGCCTGTTGATGAATCTAGTTTCAAGTGTGCATGGTACCACTGATGCAAGTTCATCTCGCGTAAAAACACCACAAAATGCTTGATTAATTTTGCCATCGCAAGTAAATCGAGACTGGTCATCGGACAGGTCAACGGCGTGATCTTCTGCGACCTGTTAATTAAAGACCTTTGCCCGAGGGTATTCGACGACTCGTGCCTGGTAATCGAAGGCTCCTTCCTTTTTTATACGGCCACAGACCGTCCTTTTCAAAGCCAACCCTGATGTAGTTTCGACAGCACTAACGCTGCAGCTTTCGCAACCGCTGGAGCCGCTGCTTCCAACATTAGCTAAATACGTAACAGGTTTAATTATGAATTTCTACGAATTTTCACCCTCATTCGACCATCAGCACCCTCCAACAACAGTGTCTTTTCAGAAAGTATTACAGCATAGCATCAATAGCCACTAGCATTGTCACTTACACATGCACAAGAATACATGTCGACAACGGATTGCCTGAACAACTCCAGGTGTTCCAGTGAAAAGTAATAAATTGTGTACAGTGTCATGAAGTCATACTGGGAAATCTGCATAGCAGTGTCAGTATTTTGATGCCCGTCCATACACCACCACAGATTGTGGTATGCACTTGCAGTATGATTGGTTGCAAAGTTAAGCTGAATTTCTTCAGAATGTTCTTGATGACCGGTTAACCCAAAAGAAACCTCAGTAACTTCTAAGTCGTCAAATATCATTTTGATATGAGTTGGACATTCTCATGATTTGTAAGTCGAAACGTTTCAACCACTTTTTTGGTGCAGTAGACCATGTTGGGTACTTATTTGCCAAGTAAATTGTCTCGCAATAGCAGTTAGTGGGTGTGCGTATGTAGTAAGGGCGAGAAACGACAACATTGAAGTGGTTTCCGACTGCGTAAAGAGCAACAAACTTGATTCTGTAGAAAGTGAAGGAGATAACACATCCACATCTTGAATATCTTCGTCACTGACCTCGTCAAAAACGTCACTCGTTTCAGACGCAGTGGGCGAGTTATGCTTCTTTTAAATGTATAATCTATCCTGCACGCTATTCTGCAGAATCTTTTTAGTTTTATTTGTATAAAAAATCTGCCCAGGTTTATTTTGTACTATTCTAAGGTCACTCCCAGATTAACCGACTTATCTATGTGCTCCGAATTTGTTTCGGAGAATGCATACAATATCCTTTGCGCTTCTCTGATAAACCTGTATGATGCATTCAAACGATATATACTGCGAACTCAGTTTATTCGTCACATTTTGAGATCCCAATCATTTGGCAGGTTTATGCCACTGTTTGTAACCTCCATAAATTCCTTCGGCGGTCATTTGCTTGCCTACAACTCAATATTTTGTATATAAACCGCAGCTAGCATTTCTTTATTACAATATTCACAACTCAACTAATATATTGCTCTCTTTGTCAGTACGAAAATCTTGCTTTAAAAACTGTGCAAGCATAGCTGTGAAGAAAAAAAAAAACAATACAGAGCTTTTTGTTAATATAGAAATATAAGCCAACCTATATGCAGTAGATTCATTCATAGGCTTGCCTGAAAATATATACACTCTGCGGGATTTTTGTTTCTACATTGGCAACAGAGCAGATGTGTTTTACTACTCAAATAATATAAAAGGCTGGAGTTTTTACATTTTTTGTTACCCTTGTAGGTCACTGACATCCGTACGAGACTCTTACTCCATGACTGGTTCACTCATGTGACGGGCGTTTGTACCCCCGCAGACAAAATTAAAATTGCTGAACATGTATAGATCGCGTGGGTCCAAACTGTGTCATGGGGATAGAGGCGAGGATGGCTGTCAGTAGACCCAAAGGATAACAAAGGGCACAACCGGCAGTTTCATACTACTCCAAGGTCATAATTCTGAAAAACATTTTATACTAAACCGCTTGATGCAACTCAAAATAGTTGCCATTCAAGCGGTGGTGTCACTAGGGTTGATGTCACCTAGTGCGGTAACTCATGGTGTCATCCCCATAGAACCCCTTCCTGCACAAAAATTCAAAACTTTTATAGACAGTCATGTGCGGTAACTCATGATGTCACCCCCATGGACCTCCTTCCTGCAAAAAAATTCAAAACTTTTATAGACAGTCATTTTGGTGTCACCCACTCTGATGGTGTCACCCGGTGCGGTCCGCAACCCCTGCACCCACCCCTAGTGACTCCACTGCATTCAAGCCGTTTTTGAGATATTCTACTTGGCTTGGACATACATGTCTACTGCTTTGGATGACTAGCTGTTCTACCTTGCCAACTATTGGTATTTCATTTTTTACATACTGTAAAGTAACTATTGGATGTCTACGTGGTTCACACCAATTTTAAGAACAACACAAGCCCAAAACGCCTAATTCACAAATTCAGAAATATATCCATGTCTTTAATTATTAAATTACGAAACTATCTCCTGCCACCTTAGTGCAAAATGGGCTAGGCGTTGATATGATCATGCGATATACATACAAGATGACCTATGTTCGAAAGACTACTGACAAATTTACTTTGTTACGACTTTAAGTCAAAAACTTAGTAACAGAAGGAACCAAAACCAACAAATTTGGAAAAACTTCCCAAATTACTTAATTATCAAAATTATAAAATGAAACTGTAAGAGGAACATGCAGTATTATGAACTGAATTCAAAATAATCCTTCAAAATTCTATTCAAATCCAAAAGAATCACATTTTCTGAATGAAGTTCAGATCCTCGAATGTACATATCACAATGGCATTGTTCAGAACTCCTTTGAATAATTCACAATAAATGTTCTAGTCGAATGAGTACTTTGTAATTCCAGTGAATAATCCCTACAAATGTCTCCCCTCTAATTACCTAAACGCAACATTACACACATCTACAGACAGATTTCAACATACGAAATAAGAATCCGAAATTGAAATGAACTTGATTTCTCAGTTCTCTCCTTATATACACCTTCAAGAGTCTAGTACGACTATATGTCGCAATAGAGCCCACGTGACAGATCTAACTACTCAATCTAATATTTCAACATACCTATTCATGTGACCTAACCCACTCACTGGAAAATAACTTAATTCATCTCAGAACCCATCTGGCCTCAACCCTCCAATGGGAAATAACCCCAAACTAGTAAACATGTCTTATTATTAATATTATTATTAATATAGAATGCATAACACTTTGTTTGCTGGTTTTTTTTTTTTCCCCCCGTCTCTTAAAAGCCAATTAAGGAACGGGATTCCTTTTACCATAACTATTATAAAGAATAGCAAAGTCTTTGAAAAACCGAATTGAAACTTTTTCAAAATTATATTAGGATCAGTGAGAGTGTGCACTACATTAATTGTTAGTGCCAGGAAGAGTACATTTTTCCTAAAATAATTTTATAATAATTTTGACGCTACATGATGATTTAAAGACTTATTGTTATGTAGCATTGAACTATATTCGGCTCATGAACAAGAAGTATCCAGAAGAGCGTCGGTATCAGTTGACTGATTAGTGTTTTAGCACCGTCACAATTTCACTTCCGGCAGAATCGTGATGCTTTGGTATGTACTGTAACTTTAGACAAGTTGGTAAAGAATGTTAACAAGTTTTCTTCATAAAAGACTATGTATTCCTTTACTGCGTTCTTAGTACATTGATTTTAAAAGTAGGATATTTAGGTAAACTAAACGTACATGTATGTCTCAAAGAGTAAAAACTTATCGATTGTAGTGAATGCTGAAGTTTGCCAAGTTTTTCTTCAATTTAGTTTTGCAAAATGAAAACATTTCAAAAAATGAACATTCCGCTCTTTCTTTTACACTGAATTGGTAGAAAGAAGTCCAGTATTGCCTGAGAAGAACAAAAAGAGAATTTAAAAAATCTTGACTGGTGATCCATATACAGCAGATTTACTCTTATCGAAATAAGTACAATTTGTAATGTTTTAAAAGAAAAAAATGACCCGACTTATGATTTCATTAACAATGATAAAACAAGGAAGCTTACACGGTATGTCCATCAAAAAGTGCTTTTGGATTAGGGTAACAACATCAGCTTACAATGAAACGGAAAGAAATTTGATTGGGAAGCAGTCTAAAAGACATCTGCCCTCATAAATCCATGAAAATTGAGAATAAAGAAGCAAAAGTCAAATTATGGCAATGCTACAATGCTGTCTCTTAATTTATTTTAAAGTAAATTACAGAAACCTATGTATCAAATTGTCTGCATTATTTTTTGATTATTAAGACAAAGGATAAAATTAATATATTGTATGATCTATGTACATATATGTCATTTAACGTATCGGTTCCATTGTCCAAAAATTTTATCAATAAAGTTAAAAAGAATATAAAGATCTCTTTATTCTGAATTGGACCATTTTATTTGCTGCTAGTGCAATTTAGAAAGACTTGTTATTTGCAAATAATGAAAGACTTGCTATATAATATTCTGTTATAAATTTCAACATTTCAGTTCATTTTAAACACATCCATAGTGGTTATATATGTGTTCATGTACATTCATTATTTTCACACAGTTTATTAACTTAAAAAAGTTGGTGAAATAGTAAACATACCTTCACTTAGCTAAAAACTTGATGGGTTCACTGTTTATTAATTCTTAGCAATTAAAAAGAAGAAACGGGCTTGTAGTGAATTGCTAGACATTCATTTTGATCTTTACACCATTTGTCTCTTCAAGGAATTCTTTTTTGCATTTATTGTAAGGGTACTTTAAGTATCAGCCTAGATTTATATGCCTATCACACCTGCAGATAAGAGTGCAGTTTTGGACCCTTGATTGCCTTACAATTCCTGGCATGCACTCCAAGAGGAGTTATCAACTTCTGATTAATAACCAGACTTTTGTTTATATGACAATAATGAAAATGGAGAAGCATAGCTTTTCCGTCACACTTATCTACAGAAGCTGGCAATAAGATCAGTCTTGTGGAGGTATTGCCTGTTATTCTCATTTCTAGTTACATAATTTCAAGTTGTGTGACCACTCAAGGGAATTCAGTTGTTGCATAGGTTTGTAGAGTTAGCTACAAACTCTATTTTATGTTCACCCATTTCTAGACTGGTTCCCATTCTTCCATGTCAGTACCATGAGTCCTAAAGTGTGTACCATAAAATCATTTCAGTATATGTCTCACATGCATGAGCAGAAGGCTGTGTAGTCATAACATGGTTCAAAGCTGAGATGCTTTGTTCTGTAAATTGAAGTCTTGTTGGATTTTCATGAAAAGTCTGCAACAAGGTTCTTGAAGGAGATGAAAGAAAGAGTTATTTGAAAGCAGAAAAAAGTTAGGGTATATGAGTATAGCTAGACTAGATGCTGCAGGAATGTGGATCTGGTTAATCTTTTTTTTCTTTTGCAGGTAATTTGGCTGAAAAGAAGATTAGGCCAGAATGATTATTTACAGATTCTATCAGTATTTGGGGCAACAGTGTACTTTCTCCAGATTTAATGTCATTGTTCATAGCTATAAAGCAATATCAGAAGCTAGATTTGCCTATGCATCAAGATTATTCTCCAGTGTTTTTCTTAGCAGACCTTTAATTAATATTTTAAAGGAGACAGAAATCCATACAAGACATGCCAAATCATACAGTATAAAGGCATTTAGATCAAAGCATTTAGGAAGTTCATTTTGTACTGATGCTGATGCAGTCACAGTGAGTGATCCAGATGAAGAATTACAACCTCATGAAGCAGAAGAGCCCACTTTGCATGTTCCCGTGATGGTTCATGAAGTAATTGAGTGTCTTCAACCGAAGGATGGACAGGTATAACAGCCTGCATGTAAGGCATAAACAGGTCATAAGTAGATTCCAACCAAAGACAACACAGACCTGGATCTGCCATTGAATAATGCACCAGCAGATCTGGGTTTATATTATTTGTTCTGCTAGCAATCTGTATAGACTTGGATCTTTCAGTGCACTATGAGATGGCAGATCTGGATCTGTGTTGTCTGTGGTTGGATTCAGCGTATAATCGAGTATAGATAGTATTCCGATGGCAGTCATTGTAACTGCATGGCCCATTGATTGAACTAGAACTTGAAAAGTAACTGTAAAATCTTTGTCTATGTGGAATACATATAATATATACAAGTAGCTCAGTATTATATTAGATTTTGATAATAGTATTTAGTTAACACGAAACATTAATTTGTATGGAATTACAAAAAAAAATGAGGAATCTAAATTTAGGGAAAAAAGGAACAGTTACAGATGCATGTAAATATCAAGTTTATGTAATTTAAATACAGTACAAATGCTAACATGGCCATTAAGTAACATAAACAAATAATTTTTAATAATGATTCAGATTTGGCATCAATTACGGCTGCTGTTAATAAAGATAGTAAAATCTTTAAACAACTTCGCAAAAACAGCCTAACAGAATTTGATAAAATTTGAAAGAATACATTATAGTAAAAGAGGGCTTTCAAATGATGCCTATCTGCCATTGCTGTCATTAACAATTTATTTGAAAAAGATTGTATTTTTTTATGAATTCAGATTATCAGGTACTTGATTTTACTATGCTCGTACTCTTGCTATTAAATTTTTGTAAAAAAACTTAAGCTTAAAAGGAACAAAGTATTACAGTAAATATTAAACTTTTTATCTTGTTCTGATGAGTGTAGCAATGTGGCTGTTTCCTTTCAATAATAACTCAGACAGTAAGCAAAACATAATATAATCCAAATGCTATCTTCTCATGAATCAGTTTAAATTCTGATTTTAAAATAATTGTCTTGTGTGCATTTTTTTGTATCAAAACTATATGGAGACAACATTTGGACCATAAGAGCTTATGGGATTGCCTGTTGTCTGTTATTCATTGTTTGTTATCTAATGCCCATCTGTCCACTTGCAAACATTTGCTGTTGATCTTCCAGAACTACTTGTAGCATTTCAGTTGCCATGAAACTTTATACACATTCTTTCCAAGGTCTAGTTCCGTCTAAATGAAAATGGTGCTGCTCAAAGAAGCAGTATGGCCACCACATCAGCCATCTTGAAAATCTTTAAACTATTCCAGGATGGATGGTATTATCAATATGGTATTTTAGCTAAAAGACATCTTGTGATGTCTACCTGGTCCTTTCTAAAATGGTGCTAATCTGATGCATGGCAGCCATATTGAAAATCTTGTTTTCATTATTCCACCTGAATAGAAAGTTATATGGACATGAGATTTTCTCCAGAAGACTTCTTATGATGTCTAATTGGCCCTAAATGAAAATGATGCTGCCATGATATACAATGTGGCAGCTACAGTGGGCAATATTAAAACCTTTTTATGGCTACTCCAGAATGGATGATCACATGTACATGGTAGTTTCACTAAAAGATCACAAGGTCTACTTATCCAAAATGACAATGGTGCTGATCTGACATCCAATATGGTGACCATCTTCAAAATCTTGTTATAGCTTCTTCCTTCTGAATGGAAAGTCATATTGACCAGGGTTTTTCACCAGAGGACTTCTTGTGATGTATAGTTGAGTCTATGGAGCTACCTGACATTAATTGAAAATCTTGTCATTACTACTGTTCCAGAATGGAAAGTCAGATTGGCATGGGGTTTTCTTAAGAAGACTTGTTATGATGTCTGGTTGGTGCTAACTACAGATGGTGTTGATCAGATAGCTAGTAAGGCCCCCACAGTGACCATCTTGCAAATCTTGTTGTCACTATTTCATCTAGGTAAACAGTCATATCAGCAGTGGAGTTTTCACTAAAAGACTTCTTTTTATGATGTCTAGTTTTTTCTAAATGAAAATAGTGTCAATCTGAAATCCAATATAGCCCCCACAGCAGCCACCCTGAAAATATCATCATTGCCATTCTTCTAAATGGAAGGTTTTATGAACACAGAGATTTCACCAGAAGACTTCTTATGTTGTCTCATTGGTATATCCACCACAGTAGCCACCTTGAATATTTTATTGGTACTCCACATAGATAGAAACATATTGAAACCGGGTTTTCACCAGAGGACTTCTTATCATGTGTTGTTGGTAGTAAATGAAAATGGTGTAAATTTGACAGCCAGTATGGCCACCATATCAGTCAGCCTGAAAATCTTGTTATTGTACTACTTTTAAATGGCAAGTGATATTGACATGGGGTTTTCACCAGAATTATTATATCTAGTTTGTCCTGAAAGAAAATGGTGCCAATCTGCCCTAAAAAAAAGGCCACCATGGCAGTCTTGAAAATGTTCTTGTTGCTGTGTGTCCAATATGGCTACCACAATAAACATAATGAAAATCTTGTCACTAAACCTACTGAATGGATGGTCATACTGCCATGTAATCTTTGCCAAAAGTCTTCTAATTTGGATAATTGGCATATTTAATGCCCTAAACAAAAATGGTGCTGATTTCATATCCAATATGGCCACCTTGGTGGCTAATTTGAAAAGCTTACTGTGCAAGAATATCAGAGACGGTTTTAAAAAAAAAGACAGGGTATTTGCATGAATTCCTGGAAATTAGTTTTGGACATAAGAGTGTCAGTACCTTTCAGCAATTTTTTAAAAATTTATCTTTAATTTTTCAAGTTTGAATGTTATAGAGTCAAAAGGTTCAGAAGTACTCAAATATTAGATTCTTTCAAATATAATACTCTCAGTAGAGAATGAAATGTAGACAATAGACCTTCATCATTTTTCCCTATCTGTCTGGATACATGTACATTCAGTTTTGTTTTTGGTGTTTATGGCACAGCAGCACAAGTAATTTATTGTAAGTACTTACTTATAAGTCGAGTCAAACTGCAAACAACAAACAACCTGATCTGCTGTAGAATAATGTGCCTGCAGATCAGGGTTTATGTTTTTTGTACTACTGATTACTCCTAAAAAACTGCACAGACCCAGATCTGCTAGCGTATTATGCAATCTGGGTCTTGCAGTTTACAGTTATGCTTGTCTTGTAAGTGAGTATGTACGGTATGTAGTGTTGAGGCAGTTCCAGTTGAAGTAACTGAAAGTTCAGCATGCTGACTACTGCAGCTGAAATAAGTTCATGATTACTAACATAAAAATGAAAGGTACATTTTTGAATATTTTCTTTTCCATTTTTAGCATAGCTGCTATCTAGTTTTGTGAAGAGAGTTTCATAAAAGGAAAATCAGATTTTCATTCTTGTTATAGCAAAGCTGTTTGTTGAAGGCTATAAATTGAAGAATCAAACCTGCTCTAATAGCCACCATTTTTAGCGGTTTTGACTGCCATTCCTATTTCCCCACCCACCCCACCTCCAATTGAATTTAATTTATAAAATGTCATGTATTAAATTGTCACCTGTTTTCTGCAGTCAGTGGCCAAGTGTTTCCTAAGCAGACAATTTCTTTCTGTATTTTTCTGTCACTCGAGCATATTGTTTGTGCTAATAACACTTGCACTGTAGTTTAGAATGACTGTTGTTTGCTGCCAGTGCAGTTTAGAAGACTGTTTTCTGCAGTCAGTGGCCAAGTGTTTCCTAAGCAGACAATTTCTTTCTGTATTTTTCTGTCACTCGAGCATATTGTTTGTGCTAATAACACTTGCACTGTAGTTTAGAATGACTGTTGTTTGCTGCCAGTGCAGTTTAGAAGACTGTTGTTTGCTGCTAGTGCAATTTGGAAAGACACTTGTTTGCTGCTAGTGCAATTTGGAAAGACTGTTGTTTGCTGCCAGTGCAGTTTAGTAAGACTGATATTGCTACAAGTGCAGTTTAGGAAGACTGATTGTTGATTCCAGTCAAATTTACAAGGTTTATTTGCTGCAAATGCAATTTAGAAGGACTGTTTTTTGCTGTCATTGCAATTTAGAAAGACTGCTGCATGGTTCTGGTGCAATTTACAAAGACTTATTTGCTGCAGGTACAATTTATTAAGACTGATATTTAATTCCAGTGGAATTTACAAAGACTTCTTTGCTACATGTGCAGTTTGGAAAGACTTGTATGCTGTTTGTGAAGTTTAGGAAGACTGTTATTTGCTGTCAGTGCAGTTTGGAAAGACTGTTATATGCTGTTAGTGCAGTTTAGGAAGACTTATTTGCTGTCAGTGCAGTTTAGGAAGACATATTTGCCGTCAGTGCAGGTTAGGAAGACTTATTTGCTGTTAGTGCAGTTTAGGAAGACTGTTATTTGCTGTCAGTGCAGTTTGGAAAGACTTATATGCTGTTAGTGCAATTTAGGAAGACTTATTTGCTGACAGTGCAGTTTGGAAAGACTTATTGGCTGACTTTCCACATTGCAAGTGTTCACTGAAGATATAACTTAGCAAGTAGCACTGCACAAACTGGTTTCTGTACAATGTCATGTGGTCATTATAAGAGTACATTTAAAGAAAAGCTTTAAATTGGCTTTCATTATATTATTGTGTTCTAATTACCCCCCCCCCCATTTTGAAAATATAACACCCACCAGGGGCATCATTTAGTTTGTGTGTGTGTGTGAATTTTATAATCTTTTAGAGAAAAATAGAGGATATATATATATATATATATATATATATATATATGCAGAGAAGACTGTTTGATATTGTAGACTATACTGGACATGACCTTTGGAGCTGGAGGTCACACAAAGTCTCTTCTACATCACTGCCCCAAGATAAAGATCATTGCTGTTGATAGGGACCCATCTGCACATGAAATAGCCACACAACTTTCCAAATCTTGCAGGTTTGTATGGCTTATGTTAAGATTACAGCTGAGCATGTTTCTTACGGTCTAAAGGTACAATATTTATTATCGTGAATTCACTCTAATTCTTGGGGTACCAATTTTTGTGCACATCTGGTCTGACAAGAATTTAAAATTAACGATCAAGGCTTGTTTTGTAAAGGATCAGTGAGACCACTGTTCATGCAGGAACTTAATCAAGTTAACAAGAATGTCATTTTCTGTAAAACCATGAAAATTGATACCTTCAAGATTGTATGAATTACAATATAGGCATGACCTTGGAAGAGAAACTGGAGGAGCCAGAGATGAGCACCAGTCTGTTACTGCATTTTGAAATCTGGGATTGAATCTAAAACAGATGTGCAAAGCAAGTGTATTACTGCTTTGCTATTATAGCCCCTTTGAGTTAGTATAGACATTTTCAAAAAGCATGAAACAGTTCTAGTTTATATTGCTGATTTTCAGTCAATTTATAGTGACTTTGCTGACCTTGAATTATGTCATTATCATTGTATGTGCCTAAGCTAGAGGCCACTGTTGCAGCACTGTAAATGTGTATATGGCTGTTTATGATCAATTAGTATGTATATGGCTGTTTATGATCAATTAGTATATATATATATATATATATACATATATATATGTAAGGTTAACTTGATAATTTCCAAGGTATGAGCCAAGGGCAAGTCCTCTAATGTAATGTTATAACCCACTGCTTGTGTTAGATGCAGACAAGTCCTCTAATATAGGGTCATGACCCAGGGCTTGTGCTGGATGCAGGCAAGTCCTCTAATGTAGGGACTTGACCCATGGCTTGTGTTGGATGCAGGCAAGTCCTATAATATTAGCAACCCCAGCTGATTTTTCATTGTCATTTAATTGCTTTTAAAACACTGTTAAATGATAGATCTCATCTCAAGCAGCATAGAACAGTTTAAATTTTGAAAATATCTCTATTAGAAGTAAACTTATGACCTTTTAAAGTTGCCAATTTTCTATCAATTTGCTCACCTTTTTCCTTATAATAATACTGTCACACGCGATAAATCCATGGCACCAGAAAAAAAGGAAATTTGACATAAATTGATGTAATTTTGTTATTTTTAATGATAAATTCATAAAACTTTCCAGCTTTATGTAAAACAACATGCTGGACTCATATTTGCCATTATTGAAGATGTACGTTTACAACAGGGAAAGTTATTTCAAGAAAAATCTCACCAATATTTAAATTTTGTTTGTAATATTTTGTGTGCTAACACACAAAGCAACATGTTAATATATGGTGTTAAATCAAAAATGTTTCTTTTCTCCACAGCAAAACCATTCAAATAGAAATTTTAATAAAGTTAATGCTGGTAACTATGTATCAAATCCAAGGCTTTACTAATCATGGATTATGCATAAAATTTCAAGTTTAATTTTTGTCATGGTAATTGGAAAATCTCATATTTTACTTTCTACATTGATATAAATGTTACCATTCGGTTGAAATAATTGAGTTGTAAATTGTTTTCATTGTTGATGAAACACATCTTAGTCTGTAAAGTAGTTCTTCACACTTCATTTAAAAGAATTTTTTTTGGTATTGTTTAAACGATTTGAACGAGAAAACTAAATTCGATGTTAACTGCGATATCGCATGGTTATGAAGAACGGTCGTCTCGACAAATTCTCAAAAGACGATCGCTTTTAAAATAAAAGAACATATGATAAAACTTGATTTAGAACCATGTATTTGTTAGCTACAAGTTGTAGACACTATATTATGGACATTTACTAATCGATATGGCATTGAACTACTGGTTACAAACGTTTGTTTACTAACATCGTAATATATTCAAGATGGCGTCCATAGTACATGCTCAGCGAAGTACAAAAACTCAAAAGTCCTTACCTTTAAAGCAAAATCCGGCACACTAAATCTCTTTTGCGACAGACGTTTTATGCATGAAATTAAAGATGAGAATATGTACAATCTAATGACGTGTGAAGAATGTTTGTAAACTTTGAGGGTCGTCTACGATCAGCACTTGAATTTGCATCACTATATCTTTAGCATGGCTTGTGATATTTTAATTCTTCAAATTCCGCACTAACCATCATTCAATTTTCTGATTGGCTGGAAATTTTCATGAATATTCATAGTTATTAACCCGGTCGCATAATTTTCCAAATGAACCACACGTTACATACAGGTCAAGGCAGTATTGATTTTGTGCGGGAAGCGTAAATTACCCGTAATTTACTTTTCAACCTGCGATAAAGTGTAAATCCAAATAAATAACACTAACAAGTAATACATATTTAGAAAGATAATTTTATTGGCTTTTATTTCATATATATTTTATATCAGTCTTTAATACAGAAAGCTACTAACATATGGAAAAAGTGCAGTGACCATGTAAAACTGGGACAATTCTAAGGGATATATGCCCTGCACTGGGGTTGCTAATAATATAGGGTCATGACCCAGGGCTTGTGCTGGATGCAGGCAAGTCCTCTAATGTAGGGACTTGACCCATGGCTTGTGTTGGATGCAGGCAAGTCCTCTAATATAGGGTCATGACCCAGGGCTTGTGCTGGATGCAGGCAAGTCCTCTAATGTAGGGACTTGACCCATGGCTTGTGTTGGATGCAGGCAAGTCCTCTAATATAGGGTATTGACCCAGGGCTTTTATTCACAAAAAACTCCTAACTTGTCAAGTCCTGTATATTTGTAAACTATACTTCTATTAATTCATAGCACTGTGAATTCACCGTTTTGGTTGGTTAACCATCAATACCCAGCGAACAAAAATCTTTCTGTGGAAATAAGATGACCCTTTTTGTGGAATAAAGAGGACCTCCAGTCTTTAAATTCAAGTACCAATGAATATCTTATTTTTTGTGTTGCAAGAAACACAAATTTTGAAAATGAAAATAAATGAGTTAAAAGTATATTATTGATTAGTAATTTATTATCTTGTTCTGGTGACTGTTGTGGATGCATCTTAAACTCTACAATTTGAGTTAAAACATTATTTAACCCCCCGCTTTTAAAGAAGCATGGAATATTGTGGTACAGTCCATCCATACACGTGCATCTATGTATCTGTCTATATATACATACAACTGGGTTCATTATACCACTAGGGTCTTATCCCCAGGGTCATAGAATTTAAACTATTGAAGTATCCACTCTGTAACCATAAAATACACTTGACATGAAAAGACAAGTTTTTACCTGCAGCTGACATTAACCCTGGATCTATCCTCACCGCCATGAACTTGACCCCTGGGTGATAAGTTGGAACTGTTGAAGTCAGCCTGCTCTTTGTGCTTCTTATTTGGTTTTTAAATTGATCCAATTATCATGAGCCCGTAAATAAGGACTTTATATTCAAAACATGGAGATCTCTATGCAGTTGTTAGTGGGTTTTGTATTTATTAGTTGCATTCCATGGTAGGAGTAGAAAACAATATATCAAAAATCATTTAGAACCAAAACATACAGTATTTACTGGTAATTTCGTTTCAGCCCAGGTCAAGTCCTACCATTGTTGGGAAGGTTTTCTGAATTGGACACTCTTCTAACAGTAAACAAAATTAAGCCAGAATCCCTTGATGGAATTTTGTTTGACCTTGGATCATCCTCCATGCAGTTTGACCAGCCTGATCGTGGGTTTTCCTTGAGCAAAGATGGACCTTTGGATATGAGAATGGATGGCAACAGGTACATAAGTTAGGTAAAGCTTAAGGAAGTTAAGACCAGAATATTTGTTGATGCATAAATATATTTTTTTACAAGTGTCAGTGGTTCTGATATAATGGAACACTTGCAATATCCAAAGCTCATCATAATTTAGGCAAGGTCCTAATATCCTCAGCCTCTTTGTACATTTTAGTGTCAGAATTCATGGGAAGTGGACAATAAATATGTGTGAGCCTTAACAGCTCTGGTTGAACCATAACTTCTTTTTGGTTTAACTTACACAACATGATGTTTGTGAAGATTTTGGAAAAGCATTTTACACCCTGGCTGTATTTTAGCAAGTAAATTTCCAAGCAGTAAATTCTGAACTGGTCTTTAATGATTTGCAACATTGATGTACTCTTAGTTATGAATGGTAGTTTGCTGCAAGTAAATTGTGCAGTATGGTTTGATTTGCAGAAAATACTTTTGATTACAGTAATTTAACAGAATTCAAGAAGCTTAAATACACTGCTTAAAGACTCAGTGCAGGGTCAGAGATAGTTTTTACTATGCTTTTAAAGAGCGGGTGGTTTCTTTTGCCTCAACATTTCTTCTTTTGTTTGTTTTTCCTGAAAAATGTTACATTTTATAACCACTCCAGTGGCCTAGTGGTAGAGTGTCCGCTTCGGATGCGGGACGTCATGGGTTTGAACCCCGGCCGAGTCATACCAAAGACTTTCAAAAATGGTACTAATAGCTGCTTCGCTTGGCGCTCAGCATTAAGAGGTTAGTGTTAGGACTGGTTGGCCTGGTGTCAGGATAATGTGACTGGGTGGGACATCATGCTTCATGTCTGCGGCATGAAGCCCCAGTGCTAAACATCACTATAAACTGTCACACTGCAGACATCGTAGCGATATGACTAAAAAATTGTTAAAGCTACGTTAAAAATCTGAATCACATACACACATTTAATCTGAAATATGCAATTTTGACTGAGCAAGCCAAATCCCCTTCTGTATGTGCCAATGATTTGGATTTCATCTGCCTTGGGTGAACTGAAGTTTACTAGGAACTCAAGATGCAATACGTTTTACCTCTTTTCTAAAGGATCTTATGTTTATTTGTTAAGGTAAACAGTTTTGAAATAAAAGCTTTTGTGCATTGTTGAAAAATTCCATGCTTATGTTGACCATTGTATAAATTCCTAAGCATATTCAAGAGTGCTTTTAAAACTCACCTATTTCGATTGCAAGAACAGACTTAAAGACCTAATAATGTTTCCATACCGTAAATATTTTCAGCATGTTTTCTGTTTTTAATTTCATGGTGTTTGTTTTTTTGTAATCATATCATTATATATGTTTGTCTGATGTTGTAAAGCACTTGGAGCTTCTAAAGTCATTATTATTATTATGATTATTATTAGGAAGGGGGAATAGATCAGCATTGTCCAGCTACCATATGCCCTTCACCTTAGCCAAGTTTCTGATGGGCTTATCTGTAGCTGTATGGTAATGGGGGTTTGAGATTATCTCAGTAGTTTTCCATGAACCCTGTCTGGATTCACCATGACTGTTCCCTGCTGATAATTTGTTTTTACACATGAGCATCTGTGATTGTAGCCTATATGAGTCCATATGGAAGCTTGTTGTGGGTTGCGAGCTGCAATGCATTGTGTGCGCACACAGATCGATAGACGCTGACAGCTGTATTTTTACTGCCTGCAAATCAGTTACCTGTTTTGGGTTGCTAATGCTTCAGTCCGTAAGATTCAGTGCATGGGTTGCTAATGCTTCAGTCCGTAAGATTCTGTGCATGGGTTGCTAATGCTTCAGTCCGTAAGATTCTGTGCATGGGTTGCTAATGCTTCAGTCCGTAAGATTCTGTGCATGGGTTGCTAATGCTTCAGTCCGTAAGATTCTGTGCATGGGTTGCTAATGCTTCAGTCCGTAAGATTCTGTGCATGGGTTGCTAATGCTTCAGTCCATAAGATTCTGTGCATGGGTTGCTAATGCTTCAGTCCATAAGATTCTGTGCATTTAACTCTCTCCCATTGAACTCCCTCAGAAAGAAATATAAAATACTATATTTTCAACGAGAAATAAAAACTTAGAGCCAAATTTGTTTTCCAATATAAAAAATATTTGCCAATGTTTATATATATATATATATATATATATATATATATATATATATATATATTACTATATATACTGGTGCATAAGCCAAATAATTTAGGGGGGAAAAAAGGCCTGGAAGAAGGTGGGGGGTCGGCTCATCCACGGGTCAAGGTCTAAACTTGAAAGGTTTAAATTTTTTTTTTTGTTGACTACCATAATGGCTGTAAATCTTGGGACATGAAAAAATAATTTTTTCATGTCCTAAGATGTATATGCATGTGAAAAAAAATACCACAGCTTTTGATCCTCAATTCTCATGGGTTTCATGAAGTTATTGGAGTACAAGAAGTGGTAAAGGAAGAGAGTATATTATAGCATTACTGTCACAAACCACCCTCTAATTACATCCCTTAGAAGTGTCTCTGTGTCTCAACACTTACTAAATTGTTATAAACTACTATGATTGCTTTTGTTATTATTTTGCATGTGCATATTTTCTGATTTCTCCAACACGAAATTAAATAAAGATAAATGAAGACTTCATAATTCATGGGCCGGTTTGAGTTTACCTGGAAGACCAGACTGTACTATAATGTACAGTACTTACACAGTGCAAATTGTTTTAATCCTTGTTTATTCCCAGACATATTAGATGCAGATTTTGCTTTATTCATTTTTTCGACTAAATCACATTCTTCCAGATAACACCTCAGCTAGTCAGTGATAGCTGCTTCATTTATGTTGATCCACATGCTCACAAGTTACTCTTTTTCAGTGATATAAGCGATGCTTCAAATTGAGGTAATCTTTCTGAAAAGGTACACATGTTCAGTTGTGCAAGGCACAACCAGCGTAACTATTACATGTTCATGAAAGAATGGTAATAATAAAGGCTAAAATTCTGAATTTAGATCAACTAAGATTATCATCAATCTATTTTACTTTCGTATTTTGGCTGAACAAAATATAATTTTCCACACAATGGAAAGCTGGATGTTTTGGCATCTCCTTTGTTTATAATTGGCGGATTTCTCTTTTGTTTTCCAACAGCAATACAGGCCAGTTAATAAAACCCTGAAACTGGTTTGGGTTAAGAGGGCATTTTTATGATTACTTTGATATGTAATTGCCTTTCACTCTAATATTAGCACGATTACCGTAGTTTTGTAAAACAGGGTGTAATGTCGCTTACATCAAAGCAAACTACAACTCAGTTTTTTACAGATTTAGCATAATTTTCAAAGCATTATTTCTGAAACTTCATTATTGTATTTTGGATTCATCATTAAAGTTTAGTGCATTGGTACCCATGATTCGAATCCAAGGGATGTACTTCATTCAGCAGAATGTGCTTCATTCAGTATGTTTTACAGCCTACAATGTACATGCAGTGGTGCCATTATGTAAATAGGCTCACTAGCCTAATCAACAGAATGTGCTTCATTCAGCAAGTGTTCAAACCTACAATATACATGTGGTAGCACAATATTATGTAAATATGCTCGCTAGCCTAATTGTGAGCATTGAATCAAACTTTATTGTTGTTCATTGTTGTCATACTGGGATAATATTTTAATGAGTTAGGTATTTACAATTTCAAGGCAAAATAAAAATGTAATTACTGGCACACTGATTAAAAAGTCTAATGCAATAACACATAAACAATAATTGAGTCAAAAGGGAGAGGTAGCGTTACAGCAACCTGCGAATGCTCAATTCTTGTCATCATCTGATCAAGTTATACACAAATATGAATTAGGCAAAAACAATAAGAAAACAGAAAATTAAATAAATTTCTTGACTTTTCAAGCAAATTCATACCATTTCTATGTAATAATTGTACATGCCAACCCCAAGAGAGCTATATGCGTGCATCTTGTGATGTCATCTCGGACTTTTGGGATGGTTTATATGCTGGTCATGCACTTTTTAGTGTTTATATTTACTCGGCTTAGGGAGTGAGCTTATACACGAGCAGGTTTATATGCAAGTATATATGGTAATTTATTATTCCACGATATATGTCAGTGTTACCATAACAGATGCCATAGCAACAAAAATGTGCCTCTTATGAGACATTAACACTGCTTGAATTCTAATATTATATTACAATTCAAGCAATAAAGAAATGAAGAAAATATGTATTAGATCCTTGATTATCAAATACTGAATATTTATGACTATGGTAATCATATATTCCACTTCAGCCTGATACTTTGCAGTTTAAGAACAGTGTAACATATTTCTGGTCAAGTCAAAGAAAAAAAAAGCTGCACAGTGATGTGAAATGAAATGAGTTTATTAACATATAAGTAATCAAAGAACAAGGGCTGTCGAGGTTTGTAAGCATTATTTAATTCTTTAATAATGCTAGTACCAGTGACAAACATTCAATGGATGTTATATTTCAAAGGAGCAAATATGACACATTTGGGCAGCTAATAGTGACTTAATCCTTTCATTGGATCATCCTGTGAAAAAAAAGGGATTTTGTTTTTCATTTCTTCTAGAAAATGTGCACCACCTTCTGAAAATAAGTGAATTAGGTTTTTAAAAAGTGCGCATTATGCACACCAAAATATATTAAGTTGTGTTTGGGTTGTCATAGCAACGTATGGACATTTCTAGCTAACTTTGTCAGAGTTTGGGTTGTCATAGCAACATATGGACATTTCAAGCTAACTTTGTCAGAGAATGCCTCAATGTGACCCCAACTCATTTCTTATTGTGCTCTTTATTTTCACAAGCTGCTTTGGACTAAGTCCAACTTTCACTTCATGACATGGCATTATTTGGAAATCTGACATGTTCAGTTACTAGTATGAGAAAACTTTGCTGGTTTTCTACAGACACATCAGTAACCCTCATCCAGCCTCCAGTGCCATCCTACAACAGCATTTTATTGGAGAGAATAGCAGTAATCCATCTGTAATTGGACAGGGTATCTGCAGTTGCACATGCATGAAAGTGCTTGTCAACCAGGGACAGTTTAACCAAGTCCATGTGTTCCAGTTTAAAGTAAATCATTCGGGTACAACATGGTGAAATCTTGAAGTAAGATCTGCAAACCCGTGTCAGCTTGATGGTATCAACCCATGTATGACAAAATCGCTTTTGATATGCATGTCTGACATGATTTGTTTTGTGAAGTCAAGCAAAATTTATTTTGCAGGTTCATGATGATCTTTTAACCGTCTAGACACTTCAGACACTCATAACTGGACAAATATATAATTATGTGTCTGTCCCCATGCACCCAATCCATACTTTGAAATACTATGAATACTTGTTTTGGTGCACAGACACTTTGTTGGGTAGATATTTGCCATGATAACTGCCTTCATACCCTGTTATAAGCTTTACTGAAAGGCCTGAAGACACTTCTGTCTAAGGGCTATAATTAGAGGGTGGTTTGTGACAGTAATGCTATAATATAGATATTCTCTTTCTTTGCCACTTCTTGTACTCCAATAACTTCATGCAACCCAGTGGATCAGAAGCTGTGGTTGTTCGAGGCAAGATTACCTCAAGAAATCTCCTCTGAACCATTCTTCACCTAAATTATTGCACAACCAAGCTTTTTCATGGTAGATCCTTACTGTACCAGTAAGGCCATCCATGCAGTTTAAATGACAGCAAACATTTCTTGGTCTTCACCCTGGCAAAGCACACGAGTCATTGCTCTTCCTGCTGCATTGACAAGGTGAGAATTTGACATTTTCTCTCAAGTTGGATGTTCTACCAATCACACTTCTGTCCCCTTTTTTCTTGGGACACAGTTTCTGGCTTGGCCAAGGGGTTATGTGAGAAAGCTTGTCAGTAGCTTCCTGTTGGTCAGTGGTTCTTACTGGGTTTTTCCTGTGTTCTTCCACCAGTTATACGGGCACCATGTATAGCCTATTGTGTGCTGAAAGAGGGCATTGGACCCATAATTTGTTGGTTGGATGAGTAGATGGGTAGATGGCTGGAAGGATAGGATCATGAACGGGATTGAGTTTGAATTTTCGAAAGAGGAGAAAGTTTAAAAGATATGAGTACAATGCATGATCAAAACAGCTGTGAAGTCGTCTTTATTTTTCTGTGTATCAATAAATCTAATAAAAACTGATGATCAAGTTATTGATTTATTGATCAGAGTTTATTGATCACTCAGGTAGTGGATTAATCAATGTATGCATAGAATTTGATGGAACCGAATAAATAAATCCTCTAATCAGTAAATGGTTTTATCATATGCCAAAAATATATCACAGCAAGACTGGCCTGAATTATCCCTGGTACAGGTAAATATCACGGGTAATTCCAACCATTTTTTTATATGGAAATATTGGCAAAATATGAATCTTATGATATATTGGACTTATGTTTAGATTGCAGAGATAAAGCTCTCCATTTAAAGCTAAATCAGTGATATATTTGAAGGTATTATACAAACCTGGCATGTGAATTGTGCGGACCCAAATCTTCCTTGCTGAAACTTGAAATTTCCCCCTTTTCATCGCTTTTCCAGAATAGTGTGTGACATATCTTTGTGTTAGCAAGATCTCGTGATATGCATGATCATCAGGTTAACAGCTTCAAGATACACAGCTGCTTTCTTTTTGGTGTATGTTAACATGCAGTCGTTATTTACTCCAACTACATTTTGTATTAAGATTTTGAAAGTGAATGGAATTATTCCATTGGTCAGATTTACACCTATATACCATAGTACATATGCATTATATATTATAATTTTTCTTCGTCTCTCTAAAATCTTGTGTGTCCCACAGATTTGGGGATGTAGGACAGTGTCCCTTGCCATTGGGATCCTGTGTGCAACACTGGTTGGTTCAAAATTGACAAGGACTGCTATGCTAAATTCTGCAAGAACACATAACTGTTCTTGTGCGTATTTAGTAGCAAATACTGAATGGGAACACTGTTTTAGCTTAAAGCACAACACATGTCTTCGATCAGAGGTGACATGTCAGTCATTGAGTTGACACTTTTATATTTGGCCTGGATCTGTTAATTCTGAGACACCTAACTCCAGGTGCAACATACAAGCAGCTAAGCTAGTTATCCCCATGCTGTGTATAAAAGCAAAATCATACTAAATGAAAAATAGAGGGAGAACTTAAAATGTTCTTTGTTTGAATTGTATATTATGCCATTTTCATTAAATTTTTAAGTCGGTGGCGTTATATTAATAAAGCTATATTCTAAACTTCAACAAAAACGGACTTAAGAGTGTATGTATCTTAGTCTAGCTTAATCTGTTTGGGCGTTTTTATCTTTGACATTTTCATTCCATTGCCAAACTTTCTAAACCAGAGACATTTTGTCTATTTAACACAGGAATCTAGTAGATTGAGGTTTTGATTAGTAGGAAAACAACATTATTTGCCAATTTGCAGAGGAAGCTGGACAGAGAAATTTCAGTGTATGCTGTGCCCTTAAACTCCTTTCTTTCCTTGGTGTATAGATTCCCGAACCAGCCCACAGCGGCAGATGTGGTAAACCATCTAGATGAGATGGATCTTTACAAGATCATCAAGAGGTATGGTGAAGAGAGGATGGCTAGGAAGATTTCTCACGCCATCGTGGAGTCCAGATATGCTTTTGGAAAAATCACATCCACACATCAACTTGCAGATATTGTATCTTCTGTTTTTGTAGGGTAAGATTTTTGTTTAAGCAGTCCAAAATTTACAGACATACATGACAATGAAATATCCTTTGAAAAATTATAGAATGCTTTTATTTCTTTTTTAGGTGTCAGAAAGGTAATACAGAAAAATATCTTATTTGTTTAAATTACTGTGTATGTGTGAGAATGATTTTGATAATACATCATTGTAGCAGAAACACTTTTATGAACTTCAGGTCATGAATTATAAAATGTTTAACTCAGGCTGCAAGCAAAGTGTTATCCAAAATCTGATTTCCTTATTTACTGCTTTTATTTCTTATTTATTGCACTAACGTTATTAGTGTTCCCTCATTAATAAGCCCCTCCATATATTGCAGCCCTCCTGTTATGAGCATGTGGTTTTTTGTCATTATGCTTCCAACAGTACAGTGTTCCCTCACTAATAATCCCCTCAGTGTATTGCTGATCATCCTGTAATGAGCATGTAATCTTTTGCTATTATGCTTTCAATAGTACAGTGTTCCCTCACTACTAAGGCCCTCATGTACTTCTTTCTTTAATGATTGTTACATGTTTGCTCTGTTCTATAACTTTATATTTTATTTTTATTTATTTATGTTTATTTTATATTTATTTATTTGCTTCTAAGAACCATATATATTGTTGTGTCACAATAATTAAATGCCCTAGTTTAGGGTGCCTCGCTTATAATTTGGGTCATTTTTATGATCCCTATAAAAACAAGATCTGACAAATCTTGTGCCCCAAATGTGGGATCTGGACTCAAGCTTGCCATTATATTGAATTGTGCTACTACATGAGATTATATGACTTGTTTTAAACTGTAAAATAGAACTAAAATCTTTTTCCCAAGGAGGAGAATTACTTGTGTCACAAGCTAATATTTTCATTAAAACTTGCCTTCAAAGGGCTACAGAATTTTTTTTATTGGTAAGCCACGAGAGATTACTATATATACTTTAATGCAAGTCAGAACCCACTGCCAACAACATAGACCCAGATCTGCCATCACATGATGGGCAGGCAGATTTGGGTCTGTGTAGTTTATTAGGAGTGATCGGTAGAAAAAATAACAGACCCAGATCTGCCATCACATGATGGGCAGGCAGATTTGGGTCTGTGTAGTTTATTAAGAGTGATCGGTAGAACAAACAACATAGACCCAGATGTGCCATCACATGATGGGCAGGCAGATTTGGGTCTGTGTAGTTTATTAGGAGTGATCAGTAGAACAAACAACATAGACTCAGACCTGCCATCACATGATGGGCAGGCAGATCTACATGTATATTATTTGCAATTGGATCTAACATTTATGTGAGAATATACAATACCATTTATTTTTGAAGATACTGTATCCTCTGTTTTTGGATCTGTTTTTGGACCGTGCAACAGTAATTTTGCAGAGGAAGCACCTTGATGTGTTTTTGGACAGTATTAGCATAGCCTTTGTCTTATGCTTCATTCTTTTATCCTTTAATGCAAAATTTTGTGTGGACTAATTTAGCAGCTGAAGAGAGATAAGGCTGAAACTTGACACATGATAATTACCGGTAGTCTAATGGTAAAGTCCTATCAGTCACATAACACATAATTATTACCAGTACCCTAATGGTAAAGTCGTGTCAGTCACATAACACATAATTATTACCAGTACCCTAATGTAAAGTTCTGTCAGTCACATAACACATAATTATTACCAGTACCCTAATGGTAAAGTCCTGTCAGTCACATAACACATAATTATTACCAGTACCATAACAGTAAAGTCCTATCAGTCACTTAACATATAATTATTACCAGTACCCTTACAGTAAAGTCCTATCAGTCACATAATGCATAAATATTATTAGTACCCTAACAGTAAAGTCCTATCAGTCACTTAAATGTTCATGAGTATTACAATTTTTGGAATTTTTTGTGTAATAGGTACAAAAATTGTATTAAAATCAGTATGGCCATTTGATTTGAACAAGTTGCAGAAACTACATGTATATGACTGATATGTAGAAAATATAAAATTTAAGGTACATTGGTAAGTAATTCAATAAGAGAAAATGTAAAATTTAAGGTACATTGATAAGTAATTGAATAAAAGAAAATGTAAAATTAAGGTATATTGATAAGTAATTGAGATCTGAAAACCTATGCCAAACAGCTTTTGCAGCTTTAATCAAATTAGGCAAAAACTTTGCATCAGCAACCAGTTTAGTGATGTAGATAGTGACTGAATATTTTCATTTTAAAATCTTTAAGATCTGGCACTGCTTTCATACAACATATCAAATCAAGTATTTACTCGACTCAGATCTTTAACCTTCACAAAGTTACAAAGATTTACTATATCTAAGAAACTTTTTTTTTTAAAACCAAGTTTTGAGCTCAATTTATCAGTTGTTCTTCCCAAATATTAAGGTTCTGGAATTTGACCCTTGTGTTTCCAGTGAAAATTCCATTCAGGTATTATGAAGCACATTGCAAAGTCCCTTTCCAGTGATTTATATATTTTATTTTGATTACATCAAACTTTGGATGCAACAATATTATTTCTGATGTCCCTTCATTATATATGGTTTACTGGACTCAGATTTAAGACATTTTATGAATATTGGCTGTGATTATTACATTGGTCCCTTTAAAGTGCTTCAGTATAACATGGCCCCTCATATAATGATCATGGAGCCCCTCTGGGGATGAGTTGGCATGATCATGGAGCCCCTCTGGGGATGAGTTGGTTTGGCATTTAATGGTACAACAATATAAGTAGGTTGTTAGTGGAAAGGCAATTTGAGTAAAGTTTCGTGCCCAACTACACATTTCAGTGTCCAACCTGGGGTGATGAAAATGGTAGAATTTTTGATCCGCACCATTTTGGCCACAAGTACAACAAACTGGTCACTTAGTCAACATTGCCTCCGTCTCCATTATCAATCTCTTACGACATGCAGCAAGGCATATTGGGTCTATTCTACATCTCAGGGCCCACAGGTGGGCTGGGGTGAGGGTGGGCTGGGGTGAGGGTGGGGGATATATAAATTAGAAATATTTTGGGCTGAGTTTTGTTTGAACATTATTTTCTTAAAATAAGGTCCATCTGATATAAATCATCGGCTAAGGTGTGATTTTAAAAATAATGAAAATTGAAATGGAACTGCAATCTAATTTGCAAACATTTTTGGGAGCAGGAAAACAATTATTTACTTCATTCAAGGGTATTATAAATGGACTAATTACAAATCGTCTACAAATACTCCAGTGTATGTCATTAAAAACACATAAAACCTTATCACTGAACTTTGGATTCCTCATTATTTATGGTATCCGTTTTTAAAAACAACGTTTTGTTGATTCATTTATGTGTTTTGGTGTCTGGTTATTTTAATGATAGTGGACTTTTTATTACGTCTTGAAATTTGGGGTTTCACAAATCCTATGAATGTTAAACTATTAATAAAACTGACTTTGTACTCTACATTATATATATATATATATATATATATATATATATATATATATATATATATATATATATATATATATAATTTGTACTTGTATGTGTATTTTTCAGAGAATATAGAAGAGACAAGCTAATGCGCCATGCCCATGTTGCAACCAAAACATTTCAAGCAATAAGGATTTTTGTGAATAACGAATTAAATGAGTTCAACTGTGGACTGGAACTTGCTCATAAGTATCTAAAATCAGGAGGAATATGTGTTGTAATCTCTTTTCATTCCCTAGAAGACAGAATTGTTAAACGTAAATTTCATGGAATTGATCTTGACTTAAAAAAGAATATTTCTATCCATGATTATCACAGAGATCATTGTAATTCCAACATTATTCACCCAATGGAAGAGATGGCAGAAATCATGCATAAAGACTGGGAGTCCATCAGTAAAAAGGTCATAATTCCAGGAGAAAAAGAAGTCCTAGAAAACCCAAGGTCAAGATCAGCAAAATTAAGGGCTGCAAGAAAATGTGAACAATTTGGAAAGAAAAGAGCATTAAAGTTTGTTTGAGTGCATTACTGTAAATTTAGTTTTTATTGTTTATGTAAAGAAAATGTTACCCATAAGAAAATGTAAAGACCTGCCCAAAACTAGTTTGTGTTGTTAGTAAATGCAGCTACAACACATTGATTTGCACTTATTCACCTACTGCATATACTTGCTTGATTTGCACTTATTCACCTACTGCATACTGCACTTATTCACCTACTGTATATACTCCCTTGATTTGCACTTATTCACCTACTGCATATTGCACTTTTCACCTACTTTATGTACTTGCATGATTTGCGCTTACTCACCTACAGTATATACTTGCTTGATTTGCACTTATTCACATACTGCATATACTTGCTTGATTTGCACTTATTCACCTATTGCATATACTCATTTGATTGGCACTTATTCCACCTTCTGCATATACACCTGAACCCTAGAGATTCCTGAATGGACTCTCTAACTGCAAACAAAAGTAAATGAATGCCTTCATCCCAGTCTTTACCTGTGTCAAAACAATATGATTTCATCATGTATTTCAGAGTGTGATGAAATCGTTCCAAAGCCCCTTGGCTCTCAGGATGATAGGCAGATGATTTGAACTGTTTAATGCCCAATTCATGCATGACTTGCTGGAAAATTCCAGACATGAAATTTGACCCTTGATCCGACTGGACAAATTTGGGAAGGCCAAACTGAGTAAAGAACTTTATCAAAGCCTTTACTATATTTTTGGTTTTAATATTCCTCAAAAGGAATTGCCTCTGGGAATCTTGTTGATGCACACATTATGGTCAACAAATATTGGTTGCCTGACTTGGTCTTTGGTAAGGGACCAACACAATCTACCATAATTCTACTGAATGGTTCGTCAAATGCAGGAATTGGTTGCAGATGAGCTTTAGGTATCTTTTGATTTGGTTTTCCTACCATTTGACAAGTATGACAAGATCTACAAAACTTGCACACATAACTTTTAATTTTTGGCCAATAGAAGTGAGTCAAGATCTTGTGATACGTTTTATTTATCCCTAAATGACCAGCCATAGGAGTTTCATGGGCCAAACTAAGTATTTCCTGTCTGTAAGGTTTTGGAACCACAATCTGATATTTTACTGACCATTCGTCACTAGCAGGTACCTCGGGAGGATTCCATTTTCTCATAAGAACTCCATTTTTAATGAAGTAACAGACGGGTACTTCACTTGCTTCAGTTTCACTAAGGGCCCTCTGAAACAAACAGGAGATCTCAGGATCCTTCTCCTGTTTGACGACAAGTGATTGCCGTTTATCACCCTGATCAGATAAAAGAGAATGAGTATTCAAAAGAGGATCACTATGATCAATACCTTTTGACTGATCCAAACTAGAAGTGAAAGTGACCTCATCAAAAGCCTGACCAATACATGTGTCAGCTAAAGGAATACATTCCTTATCAAAATCATTCTCAAGAGCTTTCTTTGCCATAGCTCTGGTAACTGCACAAGCTGGGAATAAATCAGGGATTTCTTTTTCAACAGGATCAACTTTCTGATCCAAAGAAGGCTTGTCAGTTACAAGTGGACTAACCACAACCTTGTCTCCAGCTAAGTCATTGCCTAGCAACAAATGAATGCCCTCAACGGGTAAGGTAGACACTACACCAACTGTCACAGGTCCTGAAACTAAGTCTGATGACAAATTAACAGAATGGAGAGGAACATTAACAAAGCCGCACTCTACTCCCTGAATGAGAACACTCATTAGAACAGGTCTTCTCAGAAGAAGGCAAAATACCTGAAACTAAAAGACTCTGAGAAGTTCCTGTATCCCTAAAATTTTAATAGGGATAGGATTGGCCAAATCACCCAAGAGTGATATAGAACCCTTCGACATGAATGGTTCAAAATTCTCCATGACACAATCAGACTGAGGTTTTTCAAACCCAACAATGTATTGTTTTCAATACATGACCGTGACCTTGACCTCTTAGAAATAAGAGCATTTGGGATAGGTCTATCTTGATTCTGATGCCTATATTTCAATTTGAAGCAATCAGAAATGACGTGTCCTTTCTTACAATAGGTACACGTAGGAATAGACAAGGATTTTGAATCAAGTCTCTCAGAGGCTTGATTTTTAGAATTTGTGCCAGATTGAGTTTTACTGAGAGTCGTATTTGTTGAAACACCTTTCTATCAGTAGACTGCTGAGTGAAAGATTTGCTTACAGCAGGAACTTTATGAGTTAAGGAATACTCATCAGCAGCAATAGCAGCTTTTTCCAAGGTTTCAAACTTATGCTCTTTGAGATGATTCTTAATGTCACTATGGACACAGTTCTTGAACTCTTCAAGTAATATTAATTGTTCAAGACTTTCAAAATCATGTTCGATTTTCTTGGCTAAGCACCATCTTTTGAATAACTGTTCTTTTTCTCTAGCAAATTCAACATAAGTTTGTTTAGCATCTTTCCTATAGTTTCTGAACTTTTGCCGATAAGCCTCAGGGACTAATGCATAACCTTTCAAGATGCATTCCTTAACCAAATCATAATCAGAACTTTGTTGTACTGACAGAGATATATAGATATCTCTGGCCTTGCCACAAAGTACACTCTGCAATAATTGAGTCCAATACTTTCTTGGCCATTTCGAATTCTCAGCAACTTTTTCAAAAAGAATAAAATATTTGTCTACTTCCTTTTCACTAAAAGGGGGAACTAACTTGACGTTTCCTAAAATGTTAAAATTTGAATTTGCACGGGAAATGGAATCGTGCCTGTCACTTGCCAGATCCAATTCTTTCATTCTAATTTGAAATTCTTTTATCTTTTTCATCCTTCTCTTTTTGCATCTGTCTCTCTCTCTCCCTTTCTTCAAATTGCATTTGTTCCTTTTGTAATTCCATTTGCCTTTCTTTTTCCCTTTCTTCTATTTGTCTTTGTTTTTCCCTTTCTTCTATTTGTATTTGTTCCTTTTGTAATTCTATTTGCCTTTCTTTTTCCCTTTCTTCTATTTGTATTTGTCTTTCTTTTTCCCTTTCTTCAGATTGTAATCTCATTTGTTCTTTTTGTAATTTTATTTGTTCTTTCTGTAATTCTATCTGTTCTTTTTCTTTCTCTCTCTGAAACTCGAGCTTCCTCAACTCTACTTCCATCTTTTTCATTTTCAGTTCCAATTTCTTAGTGTCAGAGTCTGTCATAGACTTACTGACAGATGCCAAAACACTTCGGTCAAAAATATTCTTTTCTACCAAATATTGAACTAAAATTTTCTTGATTTCTTGTTTTGTCAAGGAAGCTTTTGCTTCAGAAAGATCGTACTTTCTGGCAAGTTCAAGCAACTCATCCTTCTTCAGACTATCCAACTGTTCTTGAGTTGGGTTAGAAAGAAAACTCTCCACTTTTGACATTCTTAAAGAAAGCCTGTTGTTTTCACGAAGATTTCAAATAAAATGAACTAGGGAATTTAAATTTCAATTTTTAGCCAATTTCATATATCAGCCAAATTCATATATCCAATCCCGGACGAGCCCCCAATTTCTTTATGTTACGTATCGGCTCGTTCAAAGTAACACAAAGAAAGAGTGACTACAAAAAGCTTTGTAAATTTTAACAAAAATAATTTATTTCCCTAGAAAACACGGAGAAAAGGTAAATATGTGAAACAAGACTTACGATTTACGAAGATCCAAAAATATGTTCTAAATTTGTGAAAACACAAGTCCTGTGAATAAACAGTTCTAAATTGATACAGTCTGAATCTCAGTTCCGTTCCAAGATGGCGGATGATGACGTCAGACGAAGGCTAACACAGAATGTCCAGAATTTTCACTGTAAAGCACAATTTGTATTGTTCTGTTCCGATTTAGAAGTAATTTCATCAAATGTCTTTGTGCAAAGCCAGTAGTGTTGTTCTCCAGGGAAAATAATTACTTAGAAAGTAGATAAAGTACAGCTACCACCACATTTACACACGTACGAACGAACAACTCTTTCCCGCACAGGAATACCTTTTCCTTAAGGTATTAGAAACTCTACAAGATGTTATGATGTGACTCTCAGCTATGACTGACTACGACTATGACTACCACTAAACATTTCTTACAGGTAACTGAGCATTTAAAACAAGCTAATGCGTCATTACATGTACACACGCATGAAGAACACGTGTGATTTCGAAATCACTACAATGCGTAAACAAGTATTATTTTGAAATAACGTGGTCACAGCAAACCATTTACATAGCTCTTTCTCACTGTTTACTTGATACGAAAAACCGTCATGCAAAAATCGTGCTTACACGAGACACATTTACGTTTTAAATAAATATGATGTTTCTAACAAACTATTAGATCCATGCTAACATAATCATCACCATAATAATAATAACATTTAGTGATATAAAAATAAAATAAAAATGAAACAAATTAGAAGAATTTAAACTTTAACACATATGTAATTTGACTACAGGGTCGTAACACTCCCTTAAATTGCACATATTCACCTACTGCATATATTCCCTTGATTTGCACTTATTTACCTACTGCATATACTCCCTTGATTTGCACATATTCACCAACTGCATATACTCACTTGATTTGCACTTATTCACCTATTGCATATGTTCACTTGATTTGCACATATTCACCTACTGCATATTGCACTTATTCACCTACTGCTTATACTTCCTTGATTTGCACATATTCACCTACTGCATATTGCACTTATTCACCTACTGCTTATACTTCCTTGATTTGCATTTATTAACCTACTGCATATACTCACTTGATTTGCACTTATTCACCTCCTGCATATACTTCCTTGATTTGCACATATTCACCTACTGCATATTGCACTTATTCACCTACTGCTTATACTTCCTTGATTTGCACATATTCACCTACTGTGTATACTCACTTGATTACCATATATTCACCTACTGCTTATATTCGCTTATAAGTCAAGTCCAGCTGCAAACTGCACAGACCCAGATCTGCTGTCACATAATGAGTTGACTTGCTAACATTAATATGCAAAACCTGCTTGATATACCCACAATACTCCTGAAATTTGAAAGTTCATATATGAACTGCACAAGTCAATTTTGATCAGTTATGGTGTTTAGGTCACCTGACTGTAAGGCCACCTGAGCTTATGGTATGACCATGTGTTCATTGTGCATTGTGAATCACATCATGGGTCCATAAAAAAAGTCCATATTTCTGATCCGATTTCAATCAAACTTGGAAAATGGTTTTATATCATCCAGATCTGATCTGATAAACAAGTCCATATTTCTGATCCGATTTCAATCAAACATGAAAGTGGTTTTATATCACCCACATCTAGGACATGTTCTCTGATGAGTAAGGACCATGCATATCATAAAATGATCTTTCATTGGATTGGTTAACCTTGTTTCCACTCTGGAGGCCATATTTTGATCAAACCTGGAATATATGATTTTATTATAAATTTCATTGTGAGGTATTGAAATATATCAGTGACAGCTAAATGATATTGCCACAGTGTCGATACCACTTTTATTGCCACAGTGGCAATATCATTTTTGGAACTACTTTATTTTTTCCATTTAGGAAGTATACCTGCTCTTATGTATGTTATTCAGATCCATATCTCCATGCTTTGGCCTATTTCATTTTTCTTTTTCTGCACCTTCTGTCTCTCTTGCTTCTTTTCTCTCTCTCTTTTGGAAAAAAAACCTATGATTAAATGTAGTAGTACATTTTTTTAAGTAGCAATTTTAACTTCCATCACTATTATGTTCGAAAATGATGGATAAATCGGGCTTTGATAAGTGTTGATTGCAAACCAAATTAAGTGACAATCAAAATGTGGATACAGCATCTAGTACCAAGCTAGACTGCAGGCTTGCCAAGGCCACACAAAAATTTACATTGGAAGGTAGAAATGAACAACATGCAGAATGAAAATCCTTACAAGTAAACTCACAGTCATTAAAATCTTTTGTATAAAGATGTTAATGCTCTGAAGTGTGTCAAATAAAACCACTCAGTGATGTTTCTAGTTACTCTACTGCTACGACTCTGTGGTCTTAAACTAAGTAACAGAAAAAGCAAAACCAACAAGTTTAGTAAAATTCAACATATAATTTATTTCCCTAAGTTACAAGGTAAAAATGTAAGAGGAACTTAGAGTATTGTGAATTAAATCTCAAATAATCATAAAAGTTCTATCACAAGTCCAGAAATATTGAATATTCCAAATAAATTCCAGTAGTGTTCCAAATTAATTCCAATCTAGAATGTACTGATGTACCAATAGTCTTGAAAGTGTTGATATACCAATAGGCTTGATGTTTCATTATGATATAATCTAGAATGTCTTTCAGTGAATTTAGAATATTCTAAAATGGTCATTTAGTCCATACAGTCAATGAGCATTTTGTAATTCCAGTGAATAAATTTTAAATAAAAGATTCATCAGATTTAGTTTCAGGACCTGTGACAGCCAGTATAGTGTCTACTTTACCCTTTGAGGGTTCGTTTATTACTAGGCAATGACCTAGCTGGAGACAAGGTTGTGGTTAATCCACTTGTAACTGACAAGCCTTCTTTGGATCAGAAAGTTGATCCTATTGAAAAAGAATACCCTGATTTATACCCAGCTTGTGCAGTTACCAGAGCTATGGCAAAGAAAGCTCTTGAGAATGATTTTGATAAGGAAAATATTCCTTTATCTGACACATGTATTGGTCAGGGTTTTGATGAGGTCACTTTCACTCCTAATTTAGATCAATCAAAAGGTATTGATCACAGTGATCCTCTTTTAAATACTCATTCTCTTTATTTTAATCAGGGTGACAAACGACAATCACCTGTCGTCAAACAGGAAAAAGATCCTGAGATCTCCTGTTTGTTTCAAAGGGCCATTAGTGAAACTGAATCCACTAAAGTACCTGTCTGTTATTTCATTAAAAATGGAATTCTTAAGAGAAAATGGAGACTTCCCGAGGTACCTGTTGGTGACAAGTGGTCAGTGAACTGTAAATTTGTAGTTCCAAAATCGTACAGACAGGAAATTCTTAGTCTGGCCCATGAAACTTCTCTGGCTGGTCATTTAGGGATTAATAAGACTATCACAAGATCTTGAATCACTTCTATTGGCCAAAAATTAAAAGTGATGTTTGTAACTACTGCAGATCTTGTCATACTTGTCAAATAGTAGGAAAACCCAATCAGAAGATACCTAAGGCTCATTTGCAACCTGTTCCTACATTTGATGAACCATTTAGCAGAATAATGGTAGATTGTGTTGGTCCCTTACCTAAGACCAAGTCAGGCAACCAATACTTGTTGACCATTATGTGTGCGTTAACAAGATTCCCAGAGGCAATTCCTTTGAGGAATATTAAAACTAAAACAATAGTAAAAGCTCTGATAAAGGTTTTTACTCAGTTTGACCTTCCCAAATCTGTCCAATCTGATAAAGGGTCAAATTTTATGTCTGGAATTTTCCAACAAATTATGCTTGAATTTGGCACTCAGCAGTTCAAGTCAAAAGTGAAATTATGGTTTGCCAGAACTACAATGGAGAGAACTTTTGAGTGTGGTGATGAAGTTCTGTCTCTCTTGCTCATTCTTCAAAATTTTCTTCAGATTAGGTATTACGGCCCTTACAAAGTTAAGAAGAAAATGAACGAGTTAAGTTATAGTAATAGCACTCCTGGGATGTAAATAAATTATACGAGTACCAGTATATTGAGATAGATAGCCACGTTAATTATGCAATTAATTTAGTTGTACTTGTCCCACTCAGTGAGGATTTAAGTGAAGGAATGCAATGGGACTCTATTGATTTTGGAGTAACAAATCTTCGGAATTCAGAAATTATGAATAATCTGGACCAGAAACTTTCACATTTGCAACAACAAGAAAGGAATGAACTTTAAACAGTTATTACTTGAATAAGTGCCTTATTTCCAGATGTTCCTACAAGAACAAACAAAATTTACCATGATGTTGAAATTGTAAATTCCAAACCTGTGAAACAACACCCATACAGGATGAATCCACTCAAACAGGAACACTTGAAAAAAGAAATTCAGTATTTGCTGGAAAATGATTTCACAGAGCTTAGTAAAAGTGACTGGAGTTCACCATGTATACTTGTTCCGAAACCAGATAAAACTTTCTGCATGTGCACGGATTATAGAAAAGTGAACAGTGAGACTAAGACAGATTCATTTCCATTACCCAGAATCGATGACTGCATTGATAAAATTGGAAATGCAAAGTATGTCACCAAATTTGACCTTCTGAAAGGATTTTGGCAAATTCCACTGACGGAAAGTGCAAAGGAAATTTCGGCATTCATGACCCCAGATGGACTTTATCAATATAAAGTGATGCCGTTTGGGATGAAAGGTTCGCCAAGTACTTTCCAACGTTTAATGAACATGATTACCTCCAGTCTAGATAATTGTGATGCTTACATCGATAACATCATCATCTACAACAACACCTGGAAAGAATATTTAGCAACAATTCAGAAATTCTTTGACAGACTCACTGATGCAAGTTTGACAATTAATTTATCCAAAAGTGAGTTCTATCGTGCTTGTGTATCATTTCTAGGACATATCGTGGGATATGGACAAGTTAAATCTACAGATGCTAAGGTCAAGGCTATCTCTGAATTCCCTGTGCCAGTCAGTAAAAAACAACTGATGCGATTTTTTAGTATGGCTGGATACTATCGGAAATGCAGTTCCAAAATTTTTCCATTGCTGAACCCCTGACAAATTTATTGAGCAAGAAAACCAAGTTTCATTGGACTGAAAAATGTCAGGAGGCTTTTGATAAGTTAAAGGCCATACTTAAGAGTGCACCAGTTCTTACAGCTCCAAATTTCAGTCAATCATTTAAACTATCTGTTGATGCAAGTGATGTTGGGGCTGGAGCAGTATTGATTCAAGAAGATAGAAACAATGTTGATCGTCCAGTGTGCTATTTTTCTAAGAAATTAAATAAGTACCAAAGAAATTATTCAACAATCGAGAAGGAATGTTTGGCTTTGATATTGGCATTACAACATTTTGAAGTTTACATTAGTTCAATTCTTTCTCCGATTATTATGTTTAGTGATCACAACCCCCATACTTTCATCGGCAAGATGAAAAACAAAAAACAAAGATTATTAAGGTGGAGTTTGTTGTTAAGGAATATAATATTGACATCAGGCACATCAAGGGAAAAGACATTTTAATAGCAGATGCACTTTCCTGTGTATAGAAATATATTATTTCATGTATACTTTGTATCATACATAAGATTTCTTCTTATGTTAATTTTTTTATAAACCTCATGTATAATTGACCTATGGTAAAATGAAAGCTTTATTATATAAATCTTTCTTTTTCTTTTATGGGGGAAAGTGTTATGTATATATAATTTAATTGTTTGTTTGTTAGTTTTTTAAATTTTTAAAAAAATTCCATTACATGATATTGTAATGTAACTTTGTTCTCTGGATTTGACATTGTCCAGAAATTTAGTCCAATTCTGTTTGACCTGCCTGTTATTTTTTATTTCATTCATAAGCAGCTAATAATAGAAACATTGTATCTAGTTTCTGACCTTGTGTCAGAGTCAGTAACAGTTTTGGTAAACAACTTTTTAAAATATTTTTAAAAATTCTTTCTCAGAGTAAGAATCATTAAATTAAGTCAAGGCCATACCTGAAGTACGTGATATGAAACGTGTTTATTGTTACAAACTTTAAATTTTTCTAGAAGATTGACCCTCATCGGGGAATCTGTTTTGCATCTTAAATTAGTGTACAACTGTTGTCTTGATAGAGATTAGTTCAGTTGGGCTCCAAACAATTGACACGTTAAGTTATGTTGTGGCCATTTTGAGTTGAAATTTTATTTTATTGAATTTCAAGTGATTCTTTTCCCTGGAAATACATAAGTGCTCCTACAAAATTCTTGGACAAAGACATTCACTGGAATTTATACAGAATTCAAAACTGGAATAATATTTTCTGTGATTCAACAAGAAACTGTTGACACGCCTACATTTTGAAGGTTACAATAGACATCATCGTCTTCCATTTTGGATTTCATCGGACTTGAACTCAGTTTCATTCAGGACTTTCTTATTACTAGGACTTCTATTTTTTCTTGGATTGTTTTTAGACTTGAATTGTAAAAATCATAAGTTCTTTTTTCTCATTTTTTACTTGATATTCTAGGGAAATAAATTATTTGTTTAATTTTATAAAGCTTGTTGTCTTCACTCTTTTCTGTTACTTACTGTAATAGCCGCGACTTGTAACAGTCCCAAAATTATGTAAAATTTAGGTGCTTTCTTATTGATGTAGTAATGCAGCTGTTAATTACATCGGCACAGATTGGAGAAAACCCATATAAATCTAGTTTTTGCCTGTAAAAAATATAGAATAAACAAAAATATATGGGTTTTTTTGAGTCAATATATGGAAATGTTTCACTCATGGAGTGGAACATTTCGTATTGTCACTCATAGCTTTGCCACTTGTGACACGATTCCAATTTGCTTATGAAATATTTCCATATATTTATATATAAAAAATGTATATCTGTATTTCGTTAAGGTCTTTAATAAGGTCATTGGACTGTGTCGGTAATAAGCACGGTCCATGCATATTTTTGAGGTAATTTGTTGAGTTTATTGCTGCTCTGGAAGCCATAACTTTGATCAGATTTTTATCAAAAGTGGACTTACATTGTCAATATCTTGGCCAATTTTGAAGTAAGCAGAAACTATGCATATTAATGAGGTGATCTTAAATCAGATTGGCTTATTACTACTCAGAAAGTCATAATTCAGATCTAATTTTGATAAATATTGAAATGTGGACTTGTATTATCAAGACCTTAGCTACTTTTGATAGTTAGCAGGATCCATGCATATTAATGGAGTGACCTTACATCTGATTAGCTGAATTTATTACCACTCAAAACCATATTTTTGATCTGGTGTGTTTTTTATCATCAAGATCATTGATGACTTAAGTTATGAGCAAAAGGTTGTGCATGTTAATTATCTTGAGAAAGAATTTATGTCAGGACATAATAAAATGTGAAATTGGTAATCAACATGACAGAACATTTGGGAGACATAAGACATGGTTCTTACAATATTACATACGCCAGCTTAGTGAAATAGTCAACTGTTATGTTAAGCCAGGTCATTGATAACTGGCAGAGAACTTATACCTCTTGTTTTCAATATGAACTTTATCTTTTACATGGCAGCTTATTAGAATCATAAAATGGAAGTCTCTCTTAATGTATCAGTTAATAAATGTAGTCATTTACATTGCAAAGTTTAAGAAACATGCATAAAAAGTCAAATATATAAAGGAAACAATTGTTAGGTCACATGACCATAAGGTCAATTGATTTAATGGTAAAGGTACTGCATTCATTATGTGTCATTCTTCTATTTTCTCTCCTCCCTTCTTTCTCTCCACCAACACCTTATTTTCTCCATAGCATTCTTCTTTTTCTTCTCCTTTTTATCATTCTCTTCCTTCTCCTCCTCTATCTCCTCTTTCTTCCTCTTCTCATTTTCCTCTTCTCATTCCATCTTCTCATTCCATCATCTCATTCCATCTTCTCATTCCATCTTCTCATGTCTTATTTTTCGTCCTTATCCTCCTTCTCCTCTTTTTCCTGTTTGATCAGATCCTTTAATATTTCTTTACCTTTCTTTAAGTTATTAATCTCCATGCTCAATCTGTGTGGGCTATAAGCCCCATACTGCATCCTCACCAACATTTATTCTACCATGCCTATAGTATCCACTACCTCTTGCAATTTCATCATCTTCTCCATGTTGCTGGCCATTTTTTGTTATTCAGTGTTGAATGTTTTGAGGCGCCGTAGTGGACAAAAGCTGTTCCATTGAGAAAGTTGCAGTTGAAATTTCGATATCATATGTCGAGAAGTCCAATATCACGTGCTGGATCAAATTGCATGTCCTTAAAGTTCCATTTTCAAGATCGAGATTTTAGATTGTATATGTTGAATTATACAGTTGTGGTTTAAAGTTCTATTTCCTATGTCGACGTTTTACAGTGTATATTTTGAATTACACAGCGGTGATTGAAATTTCAATATCATATGTTGAGAATCCCTAATTCACACGTTGTATGTAACTGTTTGTGATGAAATTTCCATTTCATATGGCGAGTATTTAGATTTCATTTGTTGAATTTCACAGCAACGAGAAGCAGCCTCCTTGTTTAAAAATAACGCGGTCCGTTCACAAGAGCGACCTCTAGCGAAGACAGTCATAGTAATTCTCGATCTGTGAATGGTAACTTTCAAACTGTAAATGCATGAAATGTAATAGCGCCTCATAACTGAATAAACGAATGATGTATCTTAATACTCGATATTATTTTGACTTGTTTAAGTGGACATTGTGTAATGTTACATTTAACACCAACACATCATTTTGCCATATACAAATAGCAATTCTGACAAGCACAATAAAATTACCAACCACCGCTGTGTAATTCAACAGATACAGTCTAAAAATTCAACATACGAAATGGCACTTTCAGCATAATCGATGTAATTCAACAAGTTAAACTGAAACTCGAGAAATATAACATTAAAATTTCAACAACCACCGTGTAACTCAGAACATACAATCTAAAAGCTCGACATTGGGCATCGAATTTTCAACCAGCGCTGTGTAATTCAACAGATGAAATCTAAATACTCAACATATGAAATGTAACTTTCAATATAAACTCTTTGAACCATTACGTAAATTAGGAATTCTTGACGTATGACCTTGAAATTTCAACCACCGCCGTGTAATTCAAACGACACAATTTTAAACCTCGACATAGAAAATGGAACTTTAAGGACAAGCATTTCTCATACAACACGTGAAATTGGACTTCTGGACATATGACATCAAAATTTCAACGGCAACATTCTGATTGGACCAGCTTTAGTCCGCTACGGCGCCTCATAGAATGGCGCGATTGACGAACGCTAGACAGTATATGTTTTAAGCACGGACGCGAAGAAGGAAAACATCCCCTCTTACTAACTACTCATAATCACCTACCAAACAATCCATAGTGATGAGAGTGCTTCCTAAAATAAATTTTTATACAAAACCACTATACTTTCTATCAATATATAGTTGGAAAAGGAAATATTTTATATATAAAACACACCATTACCTACAATCACATCAGAAAAGGAGTTAATCTTTATAGTCACACTACCCCACATTTATTGTTGTTGATCTTGTTATAGGGTTTAAAGCCATTTTTCAGCACAAGATAGGCTATACATGGCGGCCAGTATTAATAGTGGAGGAAGAACCCGGGAAAGCACGGAAAGAACCACCGACCCACGAGAAGCTACTGGCAAGCTTTCTCACATATCCACATTGGCCGAGCCCGAGACTCGAACCCACGCTGACAGAGGTGAGATGGCAGTGATCCGTAATCGTGAGCGCTTTATACCACTCGGCCACTCGGGGCTCCCACTCCACATTTACAAATATCATTTAGTTTAGGGACAATGTTTGTTTGTTAAGGTTAAAAACAAACACAAACACACATTCAAACAAACATACGAGCACGCATACAAACACAAATACACATACGTACACCCACGCATACAAACACACATACACACAAACGTACGAGTGCGCACAAATACAAAATTATATGATTGGCAAACTTGATCAACATCTCTTTTCTAGAGATCTGGTTAGCCCTAAGAAAGGCTTTTTTTTTCCAACTCCAAATACACCTGGTTAATGGTGACATCTCCCAGGCTGGGCACCATCGACACAGCGGCCACTTGATTGGCTTCAGTACCCCAATCCTCACTTTCTGGGATTCTGAAGACTTGTTTCCTCTGTCTTTTCCTATGCCTGACCCGAGGATGTTGTGGTTGGTCTCGCTGCGGTTCCCATTCTCTGCGCTGCCTCTCCAACTCCTCGTCGCAATTTTGTATCTCAGGGACTACAGGTCTTGGTAGTGATACAGGCTGTGGTGCTTGGTGCTGTGGAGGTGTCCTCACCATCGGCTCACTTAACAGCTCAGCCTTAGTATGAGGTGAGCAAGAATCATTTCCTTCTCGTCTTCTTTCTTTTTCTTCTTCTTCTCCTCCTCCTCTTCTCTCCTGGCACTTTCTGCAATGGCCTCCATAGCCAGCTCGTCCAAGATGCGTCTGGCATACTCCAGGTTAGAGTTCAAGAAGCTTGGTGATTCTGCTCATTTTTCTCGAAGTTGAATCAGCGATGGGTAGCCAGACTGACGAATGCTTCGCTTTATATGTTTTAAGCGTGGACGGTCAGGAATACATCTCCTTACACAAAAACTAACAATACCCACTCCACCATCCATAACATGGAACGCGCGGACCTAAAATAAACATTCACGTCCACTTTGTACCTACAAACACACTTTAATACCATTCCTACCTATAAAAAACACAGACTAGGGGAACGAAATGTTTATAGACACACTTCTATTTTTTAACCTACCAACACAAAGACAGACAAATATTTTGGCAATTTGACTTGTATCTCTTTTCTAGATTGTTTATGGTAGCCCTGAAAAGTGCTGTTTTGTTGGGAGTTATGGCAATCTCTTATCGTCTAAGATTGAGTCCCCGTCTGGCTGCAGACTTTCCCTCAGGAGAGGGTCTGCTTCTGCGGAAGGAGAAGGAGAACTCTTTCGTGTCCACACAGCAGTCCACAAAACCTCTGTCTAGCTCCTGCTGTTGTTGCTGTTGCTGCTGCTGTTCTCTCTGCTGGTTCTGAAGTCTGTACTTCTCGGTCCATTCTTCTTGCTTCTTCTTGATTTTGTCTTTAAACACCTCTTCTGTCAGGTCTTGGGCCACTTTTAGCATCCTGACATTCTCCATCTCATCAGGCTTGAGTATCAGATTTTGCCTAACACGATATAAATTCACAGAGGTTTCATTCAGCTTTGCTAGTCTTGAAGACATCTTCATAGGTGGACGAGTCAACCATGAATGGTCAGACTGTTCTGTTCTGTTCATTTGAATTATATAGACGTGCCCACTTACTGTGCATGTGCCTCTGGTTTATGTATGCATGGCATACTGTTAAATTACACGGGGGAAGGAAAAAGTGCCTCATCCCCCAGGCTTTAATATCCTTAAAGAGGATTGCTAAATTGGCCCATGATGTTTCATTTAAACTAGCTGGCGAGTCGACTGAGTATTGGTGCAGCCAAATAACGCCAGCTAGGGGTCTTTGCTTGAGAGGGAATAGACTCAAGCTTATTTAAAGTTACAGTCAATTACCACCAGGTGTCAGCCAAGCAATAAGAAACTTCCGTCGCCATTGGTTGGTGACATGACGTCTCATTCGGGCACCTGGTATTTGAACGGGTGGAAATCGTTCCACACTCCGTCCATGCACAGGAGGCCGAGTAAGGCAAAGGAGGAAAGGGTGTCTCAGCATCCGGCGCAAAGCGAATCCATGGACTTCGTGTACGCCTCGAAATGCCAGTCCGTACTTATTTCAAATTCAGTCCAGTTATACTAGTGGACAAAACCTAAAGCCAATAATGTGTAAACCACCTGTGCAATTAACCAAATCCTTTAAGTCTTAAAATTTGCCTATCACCTATCATGCAATTTTACTAGTACATAGTGTACATAAAATTAAGTCCCTAGCAGATTTCGATTACTAATATGTCTAAGCGACACATAATAGTTTAGTCAATATTAGGCATTCGGTCTGAATTTTGAAAGGTGGAAAAAATATCAGATCAGAATCATATATTGTTCTAATGGGATTCCTGGCCAAAATGGAATCCCTTAAAATAAAAGAGGCAATTTGTAGCCCTAAAATGGCTTTTTGGCAGATTAATTGAAAGTTCCTCTGCGGTCTTCTGCCTCTTGAACTTTTTCCACAGTTCGTGAGTCATGTCCGGTTGGTGCATGAAACTCCTTAAGGTAGTGTATTGCCCTCAAGTATTGCGCAGCATCGATCACATCCATCAGTGGGTAGTTTTGGTAGGCATGTGGGTAATATTGAGCGAGTAGACTGACTTATCAGACTGGAGACCGCCCCGTTTATATATCACAAGCGCGGACGCGATAGAAAACATCCCTACGATTGGGGGGTGGGTAGAAAAGCTTTATCGCTTATTTCATGGTGAGGGATATAGACAGAAGTCAAAGAGCATGTATAGTGATGAAATTGTTTTGAAAACATTTTTCCAAAAGACAACATTTTTATTTAACTCACAAACCACCAACACATTATAAAACATCAATTCATATAATGTCAAAAAATACATTTTGACAAGGTTGACAAGGTTGTGAAGTCAAGTTAGACTTCCACTGATGGAAATCATTGGGTCATTGATGTACACTACGTTTCCTAGCGAAAGACAAGAAACATCCATAATGGTCACAAAACCATCTATCTACTTTTTCTTCGTTTCTAGAAGACTCACGATCAAAATAAGTCACTAAATATTCTAAGGGATATTCAAGACTGCGTTGATGAAGAAAATGCACAAAATATTGTCCACACTCCATAGAATCTGTGCCTTGTAATTTCACATTATTGAATCGCATTTCTTCTCATGAAGTCGATGATGTCGTCTTCCAAAGGCTGCAATCCAAACGAATCAAAATGCTTTACACAGGCATCGTGGGGAAAGTAGACAGCTACCCAGTGAGTTCCTGGGAGATGACTGCTTCTTTCGAGATGAGACCGCAAGCGTTATCCAGATACTCATCCAGTTTTTATTCTTGACTCATGATCAGACTTTGATCGTGTTGAATTTGACTGGGATGATCGTTTTGACATCCATAGCAATATTTCTTGGTCAACCCTGTAATGGTTTCCGCCAGGTGTTTGGCAAAACAGGAGACTAAATGTTGTTCTTGTTCTGGACATGACCATGTTCTCTTTTGTCTTTTTCTGTGGGTTCCAAGATATCCTCCCATTCGATTTCCAAAGATTCTCTACCATTCAAAGAGAGATAAGAGTCTTCCATAGCTTCTAATAGTCTACAATGACTTCTCTCAAACTGTTGATTTCTAGAGTGTTGTTAAATTCGGCATACAAAAAGACGTTCACCGTCTCGGGTGGAGCTTTTGCAAACTGAAGTTCCACACGTAGTTGACCAGATTTTATAGGGTGGAAATGTCCCTCGTCGCTGCCTTGGTCAGGAGTGAAACCAAAAGCCCACAAAGCGTAGCCTCCTGCATAATCGTAGTACATAATGCCGTGACTACTGTTGGTCCCTAGCTGTCCGTTAGCTTTGTACATGGACAAGTACGACCTCAAATAATTCTTCTTGTCAAAGTCAGGGTCGAAGGGTCTGGTACATAAGGTCTTGCCATCGCGACTCACTTCGATCTTGGACACGGCGAAGTGCTCAAAATCGAAAGGATTTAGATCGGGGTCTCCGCTGAGGGCTGCATTGCTCACGATGTCAATGCTCAAACGTTTGGGTAACTGTCCTTGGAACAGATGATTTTCGACCTTGGATCGGAGTCCAGCGGCAATGGTGAAAGTTTTCGCTTCCACTCGTTGTAACGGATACTTGGCGATCGTTCTGCTCACAGTGTGACTGATGTCGTTACCCACTTTTTTAAGTAACACTTCCATGCGTAGCACGTAGAGTCTGGTTTCTTCTATGACAGTTGTGTAATTGGCAGCATCAGCCATCAAATGGGAAACAGTACGGCTGAGATTCAGTTTCAGGCGGACATCCACTGCGTTCAGCAAATACATTTTTTGCAACCACATGTCCAAATGCAAAGGATCCATCAGTTCTAAACTACGTCCCTCCTTGATTTTGTTTTGTCGGTCGTTGAATGCCACATTGTGGTCTGGGTTTTTTTCCTGTAATCAAATTGGTGTCTATGAATTTGCCTACCGTGTCAGGTTTCCATACCATACAAGCATCTTGGCTTCTTTTCCGTACGTCAAGAGATTTTCCAGGTACGCTTGGTAAGGGTAAGTATCCATGCTGCTACTGACCAGTTTGTTATTCAAGTACAAATCCACTTCAATGAACAAGGAATGCACGAAATTGTTGACGGGAGCTACTTCCTCGTTCCCGTCTATAGAATCTCCATTCGGATCGAGAACTTTGACTTTCAGGTACAAGTAACTGCTATTCAGATCGATGTAATCTTCGGGCTGTCCTTTGATTCAAATTTGATGGGACCTGAGACTGTCAAAGAGGAGACGGGAAGAAATTCTACCCACTGGGATTCTTGCATCGTCATCATGGTGGGTGGCATAGCAAACAGATCCAATTCCGACTTGGAACATGCGCAAGGCTCTCGGTGTATCATTTTTTTCCCTCTCTGTTATTATTATTAATCAAAAACGTTTAAGTCTCAGACGGTTCTTTTTTTCTTCGTCTTTCTAGCTCTGGGTGTGTGAAGGCCCCTGGAGGGGTGTCTTCGTCGTCGTATCTTTCTGCCTTGTCCTTGCTGTGGCGTCAGGTAAGCAGAAATGCCTGACTCGACAGCGTCCAGGGCATTTATAGGAGTTTCTCATCGGCCCAAAATGTCTTTGCCAGTTTGAAGCAAGACATTTTGCCTGCTCACAAGAAAGCTTCTTTGTAGTTTTATTTGTCGATGATGACATTTTGGAGAAATTCTTCGCCTTGCGTCAACGCGGCATCTTTCAAGGCGTGCAATCCGTGTGCCACCTTCGGTTTCAAAACGGGGGCCACCGAACGAAAGGCCGATTTCAGCATATCTTCTAAACCATGTCCTCGCTGTTGAGCGACTCTTCGGTACACTGGATACATGACTTACAAGTTGTTCGATAATCGTTTTCGAAAATGGAGTTTCACCGTAACTTTCCCTTTGGAGAATGGAATACTTTGTCCCATATCTCCTTTTATAGCAATGTTGACAATGTCGAAATACGACGTACTGACAGGTAAATAACGAGGATGTACAAATTCGCGGCGAACGTGATACGTGTTTCCACCATTCTGTTCATTTGTCGTGGAAGAATCCACTTTGAAAGGAATGACTCTCAGTAACGGTGCGTCTGTGTGTTCCACTAAGTTGTACTCCACCACATCGGAGTAGACAAAAATAAAATTCAATTCTTGATTCAGTTCCACAGGGGATCTAAAATACTTGTAAAATTCCGTATTGCTGTTAATCTTCGGGTTGAAAGTCGGTGCCATTTTTGTGTCTCCACACAAACTTTCAAACAAACTACGATTAAAACTGATGAACAAACATTGGGTATCCTGAAATTTTATCAGTAGGCGACGAGCCATTTTATGGTACTCTAGGGTGACACATCGTTTGGCTTTCTCCAATGCTTTGCCAAACACTTCTTCGAAACTGGAAGCAATCGTGTCCACCAAATGTTGACCTTTTAAAATAATAGCCTAAGGGAATTTTCACATTATAGATGGTGAATGATGGATTGTTTGCTTCTATTTTGATACCTGGAAACCCGATTTCATTCGTGGCTTGTTGCATTTGTTCGTTCATGATTTCGACGTGGAAAGTGTTTTGATTTTCAGTGATGTTTTTGATTTGTGTGGGGTGAATGATTTTGACCAAAAGCCAATTCCCAATAGGCTTCGTGATCCAATTGGATGGCCTGAGGTAATTTGGGCGGAAAACAGCATAAAGTATTGTGGGGAAACACATCCATGGAACTGTCACTGAGTAAAGTTAGGTAAAATTGGTTATTCATAATTCCAGAGTTCTGCTGTCCGAGGGGTCACTGGAAGTCGGAGGAGTGTCTTAAAGAGGATTGTTATTGTTGTTGTTTTGGTGGTGACTGTAAGGGAGGGTGACTGACGTTGGACGCAAGGCACCCGTTAGAGCATTTCAGGTAAGGATTGGAAAGAAGCAACTGGTCAGTGAAATGGACTACAATTGTTTGTCTCCTTGTTGCAAACTCAAATTGACAATGGCAGCACCGATGACACAATACACCACAAAGATTTGGCAGAAAAAGACGATTTGCGTTTTAGGCACACGTTCTCCACATCACACCCACAAGGGTTGCATTTGTAGATCTTGCAGAGAAGATGAACTCGGTGAAGGAGTGGTTACTGTGGTGGTTCAGGCTGTGTTGAAGGGCATGATGGTCACTTCCTTTTATAGTCGATGACTTGCGAAGCGTCGATCCAGGAATCAAAACTGGGAGGATATCCTTTCCAACGTACTTTGACTTCTTTGACACTTCGTTTAACCACTTTACGGGTTGTTCGATCGAGAATGTTTTCGATGTCGTACACTTCGTCTTCTTTTTTGGTCACGCGTTGTAACTCGGGGAAGTAAAAAGTTCGTTTTAACACTTCCCCGTTCATGTCTTCCAATTTATAGGCAGCAGGATAACGCCCACGCACTCGTCCAGTGATACGAAACAATTCGGTGGTCCAGTTAGGTAAGTAACCTTGGGTGCGCATTGGTTTTGCCAATGCGCACCCAATTTCCTGTTGTCAACACTTCACCTTTCTTGGGGACAGCCACAGTCGGGGACGTACCAAACAGGTGCTCAAAGACGGTCACTTCGTTGTCGGGAGACACTTCTTGTTGGGCACAGCCGATGATCCGATGGTACGATTGGTTTTACGCTGGGACCAGGTGTGGTAAGACGTCGATGTACTTGAGAGTGTGTTGATGCGTAAAAATATTTCCATATGCGTTCTTTCAAGGTGCGTTGAAAACGTTCCACGATGCTGGCTTTGGTTTCTGGATTCTCGGTGGTGAAACAATGAATGTCTCGTTTCTTTAATTCTCTTTGGAAAGCATGGTTCAGAAATTCGGTGCCTTTGTCGGTTTGCCATCGAAGAGGGTGACGACCACTTTGTTTCAACATCAGTTTGAGGGCCCGCACTAACTCAGTGCTCGATTCGGAAGTCAATGGCACGACCCAGGCAAATTTGAAAAAGACATCGATGTAGGTGGCCAAATGAGAGACAGCAGATAAATCGGCTTGCCATTGATGATCGATGCCCTCCACTCGAGTTCGACTTCTGGAAAATTTTTGTCGAATGGGTTTGTGTAAGATGTACGTGGTTTGTTCTTGTAACCATCGTTGCCATTAAGGTAACCGGACACTTTTCAGTCGGGTTTTGGCAGCACTATACGATTTCTGAACTCCTCCGTAACCCGCAGGCTGGGATGGATCGTAGTAAATGCTGGCTAACACATTCTTCATTAGGAATTTTTTTAAATAAGTCACCAAGTCTTCACGGATTCTACTATTTTTTCCTTGTGGTATTTTCTTGGATTGAAATCTTTGCGTGTATGACGAGCAATAGGTGTTGAGAAGTAGGATGTCTGAACATGGGTAATCGGTTCTTGTTTCGCTTCTGTCTTCACTTTCCTTTTCTCTTCTGTGGAAGAAGGGGTGGTCACTTTTTTTAATCGAACCAATTCTTGATGTAGGTGGTGTTGTTAACTTGCGCTCTTTCTCTGGTGTTGTTGTTAACTTGCGTACTTTTTCTGGTGGAGTTTGAAACTTTTCTTCTCCTTTTTCTGTCTTGGTCGCTAGGGGTGGTGGTGATGGACTTTTGATAAGGGTCTTAAAATCTTTCAGAGTCGGTGAAGCTGTTTCGTCTAATGCTTTCTGGTGAAAGAGTTGAAATCGTTGCAACACTTGACCGTACCGTTGCTATTTTTCCGTTTCTACAAATCGCTACGATTCATCAACGATTGCAGTTCGTGTTGTAACTGGTACATCTCAAATGAGGATTGGGAGGTAAATGTGGGGTCCGTTGTTCTTGCCAATGATGGAGTTCCATCCGTCGTTTGTAAGGCACTAAAGCCAATTTTTGTCCTTCCATCAGATTCCAAAGGCCACGTCTGAAATCTTTTGACTCCAGAGACCTCCTTTTGTCTCCTTGATCCTTTTTATCTATAAACCATTTGTGATGCAGTAGCTTCAACGAGCCCTGTAATAAGTGGTGCCATTGTGGCTTTGACCATGGGTGCTAACAACAGGTGGACAAATTCTCCACGTTGTACCAACATCCTTTTCTTTTGACAGATGGGTATTTTCTTTCGGACCATTTGGCGAAGAACGTGTCGATGCTTGGCCAAGCATTCGTTCTGATGTTGAGACAAAAGTATCGTTCCTTTCAAAACATTCTGACAACATTCGCACACGGTATCGATGACGTCTTTGGGGGCAGTTTGAATGATTTGTTTTCGCATGAGTGGAGGGGCTTTGGACAGGACGGACAACACGTCCCAATGTTTGGCTAAACGAGGAGGCAGTCTTTTCCTTTTCTTTTCTTTGGGGGTAGAAGATGGATGGCTTCTGGGAGGTGACAGCTTTGTTTCGGGGCACACAAAAAAATACACTGACATCGATGACTTGGCACACGCCCTTTAATCGTATTTTTGGAGTAGGTGAAAGGGTGTGTTTGTGTGTGTGTGTGTGTGTGTGTGTGTGTGTGTGTGTGTGTGTGTGTGTGTGTGTGTGTGTGTGTGTGTGTGTGTGTGTGTGTGTGTGTGTGTAACCAGTCTTTTTGACGAGCTCTTGGACTATCGCTTCGTCAAAAATGTGATGACTTTTTTTCTATATCGCCAAACAATCCTCCCCTTTGGTTGCTCCTCTATTTCTTTGGACGACTGTGTCTTTTCTGGGGTAGACGTTGATGCTTCGCTAAGCGCTTTTTCGGATGCCGGGTCAAACGACGAGACTGTCCTTTTCTTTTTCTTTTTCCTTTTTGGATAGAAGAACGACAATGGTGGTGGTGGTGTGTAGTTCTTTTAGGAGGGATCTTTTGGGGTTCAGCAGCAAAAGATACACTGAAGTCCATGGCTGACACGTTTTCTTTCATCTTCTTTTTGGCGGGTCTATTTTTGGATAACGTTTGATAGTCTAGACTGTTTGAGCATATGTTCTACCATTGCAGTGCCAAAAAAAAACCCCTTTGCTTGCTCTTCTTTTTCTTTGGACGATGGGGTCTTTTCTGGGGTAGACGTCGAGGAGAACGACGATGGTGGTGGTGTGCACTTCTTTTAGAGGACATCTTTGGGCGTTCAGGAGCACAAAAATACTGCCAGCCATCGTTTACCCCATGTCTTTTTTTTTATAGTGGAATGCGTTGCCACTGACATTCGGTCCGTCGTATCATTTTCATGGCATGCATCGGCGTTGAGGGGTTCGCAACGGACTAAATCGGGACAGTTCTTGCTTCGATAAATCCAGTAAACTCTGTAACATACCCGATCTCTCTTGGAATTTGATTTTGGGGGCAGGTACTTTATGAGCAGCTTCCTCAGCAGCTAAAGAGGTGGAGGGTAACGTCGCTGGAGGAGAAGTTCTGGAGACACGGGTTCCATTTTTCATCAAATTAGGAAAGATGCGTGTCAAATCGGGTTTGGCTGGCATCACCAGCAACGGAGAAGTGGAAGAACCAGAAGCTGCTGCAGGCGCGGTCACCGTTGCTGCAGGTCGTGGTTTGGGGATGCAAGGTTGCATCCTTGCCGCGGTGCCTCTCTTGCGCTTAGAAGCTGCTTTCTGGGATCTTTTCTGGGGGATTTTTTTTTATTTTTCTGGGGACGTTTCTTTTTCTTAGGCTGTGACGTGATCTTGACACCACTTCTCTTTTTCTTCTGGGTACGTTTGGGTCGGGGAGTGGCATTTAGTTTGGTGAGGACTTTGGAGGCACTGGGATCCCACTTTAAGAGGGAGCGAATGATGATACCTCCTAGACAACCGCTACTTCCAGGTTTCAAAATGATTTGCTTTTTGGTTTGAGTGTCGATGCGGGGATCTGCCAGTTGCGTGAAGGCTCCTTTGTTTCTGTCAAAAAAGCCTTTCGTTTGATGTGGAATATGAATGATGCCTTGCAGTAATTGACGTGCTGTCACCGTAAACCATTGAAGACATCTCTGAGACTGGCTTCTAAGACACGATCAAGTATTTGTGGATTTTTTCGCGACTGATGCCGCACAAGGCACGAATGAGTTTGACGGGAAAATGAGATTGAAGGGACGTTATGTTGACGATGTGTGCGACAGACCAAAAGTGTCCGAAGTTTTATAGATTTTTTTTGTGAAGTCGACGGGGACGTGTACATGACAGGCCCTCCGCCTTGGCACCAGTGGTGAAACAGATGGGTCCGAAATCGCAAATAATCGGGTGTGTGTGTGTGTGTGGGTGTGTGTGTGTGTGTGTGTTTTAAATCCACGAGTAAATAGGCATGAGGGGTTTGAGTGGCATCGTCGTACGCATGTGTCAGCCAAGGAGTTCCTAACTGTTTGACTAACACTTGCAGTTGCGATTTATCTCTAGGGCTTTTAAACAAGACCACTTAATGACAATTGAGACTGATGGTGCTATGGGCTTTACTTTGTTGAAACATATTTTGAGTGATGTAAATGACACTGGCATTACGGTGATGACCTTTGCGCGTAAACCATAGTTCAATTTTTTCATCGTCGTCTCCTAACATGTCGTTGAAATGTGTATGACTGGGGTCAGACATGATACCGTCGTCTTCGCCAGGAATGCCTTCCGCAAAGACGATGAAATTGCTATGACTTTCTCGCAGAAGGCTGTACTCCGATTGCCACTCTTTGTAATACCACACGATATATTGAATTGGACGGTGAATCAAATGATGTTTATGTTCGATCAAACGTTTGACAAATTCGGTTTTGCCTGAACAGCTCGGTCCAGCAATTAACATGTTAAAGGAATGGCGAAGATACAAGGCCTCCTACCTAGCACGACCTAAGTTTTCGTCGATGACTTTGAAAGTGGAGGAAGAGAGAGCAGAGACAGCAGAGGTAGATATAGTTCAGGGAATGTCACTTTTGAAACCAAGACAGACAAGAGTTTTTATACTTTTTTCTCAGGACACGTTTATTGCAACACATTTTTAAAATGGAACACGAAAGACAAAAAAATACATAAAAGCCAATGATTAAGTACATCGATAAAATAAACATCAAAGTGGAATATAAACAAGTCACTGTACAACATGTTTGGTGACGAAGGTGTCCTAGGGAAAGTGTGTAATGTTTTTAGAGACTCTACGCTTGGCACAGTCACACAGGGGTCCTCCCGGAATGTACAGATCGTACAGAGCCCACAAGGAATCGGCTGGTAAGCAAAATACCAGAAAAGAAGTCCCTAAGACACACGCCACACGACGACCCCAATTCAATGTACACATGTCTCGTGATAAGCGTTGATAATCCACCACAGTCTGAATACTGTCATTAACTTTCTTCCATGGAATCTGTTGTATCACAACTGACAAAGGTCGTGGCATGGTACTTATTTTTTATACCCTCTTTTGTTGAAGATAATACGCGTACTTTTTTAACAGAAGCGGATTTATTTCAGTACCGTACCAAAATTGTTTGTCACTAACTCACATACCACATGTCGCACAGAATTTTCCTTTTGATCCAAGATATGTTCGTGTAAAGAGTTTTATAATCATCTAGCTCTTCCGTTGGAATTCGATGTACTATGCTCACCTTGTAAGTAGAATGAGTGGCATCCAAAACGTTATGAATCTCACGTGATTCATCAATGTCTGACCAATGGAACACTTTGGTATGAATCAGTCTTCTTATACCGTTCAGGTACCAGTAGTTCCAACATCGGTTACATAAAGGATGCAACTGTTTTTTGAGTTGGACTTGTATTTTGAGGAATTCTCGGGAAATGCGTTCTCTCAGTTCCAGAGGTAGATTCTGAATGTTATCTTCTGAACGAGTCATTCACAGCATTGTCTTTCCTTTGTTGGATGTAATAAATGTACTTATTGCACAGAACTGATCGTACTCCAACAGCGAATAAAAATTGTTTAGTCACTAGTTAACACACCACACGTCGCACAGACGTTTCCTCTTGAAACAAGATTTGTCCGTGTAAAAGATTTTGGTTATCCTCTAACTCTTCCTCTGGAATTCTGTGTAGTATGGCTAGTCTGTAAGAAATAGGATGAGTAGCAACCAAAGTCTCCTGGTCCTCGTCCAGTTAAACAATGTCTGACCACTGGAATGCTTTCACATTAATCAGTCCTCTTATAGCATTCAGGTACCAGGAAATAGGATGAGTAGCAACCAAAGTCTCCTGGTCCTCGTCCAGTTAAACAATGTCTGACCACTGGAATGCTTTCACATTAATCAGTCCTCTTATAGCATTCAGGTACCAGTGGTTCAAACATTGGTGACGTAACGGATGCAGTTGTTCTTTGCGTTGGACTTGCATTTTGACAAACTCTCGGTAAATGCGTTGTCTCAACTCCACAGGCAAACCACAAATGTTCTCTTGTAAAGTATCCATCCAGAGATTACTAGGGTCCCATTGAAGGTAATTAGTGATTGTGGAGACCATCGAGGATGTTCCAGGTAAGTGGAATCTTTCTGCTCCCACTGCTGAAGTGACACACCACAACTGAAGCACTTGACTTTATCGCCTTCTCCCAAGCAGATAAATCCGGCTCTGGCTAATTCTTCGGGGGTAGGTCCTCCCAGATATTTAGGCCACTTGGAAGGTTTGGAATGAACATTCAGAGTCGCAGTATTCAGACAATCGCACAGGGAACGAATATATTCTTCTTTCACAGGTTCATTTCGATGAGGGTACGGTAAAATCAGCAGTAGTTTGCTCAGGGTTGGATGACATTCTTAGGGTGGTAGTCGCATGGTTTCACGTGGAGGATGACATTGACCATGAAATTCAGTAAAGAGTCCACGATAACGAGTAGCCTCGCTTTCACATCCGTCAGGTTTGACACGCACAGCATCACTTTCCATGGCAAATATTGTAGTAGTAGTAGTCATAGCAAAGTTTCCATGATGTGGTACTGAATCGCTGATGTTCACAGCGTACGGCATCCCTGCCTTCGCAAGGCACAGTATCGCATTCCACTTGAGAATCACCGAACTGGAATGATGTTGTCTGCTTAAAACTATTAATCTTTCTCGCTTGGTGTTTGTAGTTACAATGAACTATCGCTCTTGGACGTTTACCCTTTTTATCTGCTGACCAATATCGACGTGTCCGTACGATAAAGTGAAGTTGTTGCGAAGGCGCACTTGCTTCTGGTACACGATTTGATGCACTTCTTCCAAAGGGTCGACTGACGATTTGGTGTGTGGCTAAACGTACAGTCTTGTGAGGTTGGTAGGTGGTCACTTTAAAATGTTGATCTTCTCCAGACTGCAAGGCTTCTTTCAATACCCCAAAGTTCATCACTTGACTGGTACGATAATTGAGAGTCAATCCTTTCACTTTACACTCAGTGTGCACTTCTCCTTGTTGGTTCCGGTTTTCGCAGCCGTAATTTTTGGGACCGCCAGTAGCAAAACTTGTCGTCGGGGTGCTTGACCGTCCAGGCTCCTAAACGGCCACCTTCGATATCAGGGTGTCGGTGACCCAGGCGATCGATGTAGATGCAACTGTCCGTGTCAAAATACAACACACGATCTCCTAACTGGTGTAAAGCTTCGTGCAATTTTAAGCGAGCATGGACTGTCACGTAGGCCGCAATGATGACATTTCCAAATTTGTCGGCTTCCACAAAATCAAGTTCTTCTTCGTAATTGACTAAGATCAAGTCCTCACGAAGGACGTCCACGTGTTTAATGTATTTGGTTTTGTCGTGATTCATCTGGAAGTAGCGGGAAGGATCGGACAATTGCTCCGTCTTGGGTAAACACGGCCGTTGTGCCATTTTTACCTACAAGCAATTTAACATCACTTTAGCAAACGATCTCCTTCCTTCGTTTTTCTCCACGTGGTCTAAAGTGATGCCTTCGTGCTCCAAGTATTTCTCTTTGGATTTCTTTTGATCTTCGGGAGTGTGGCATCAGGATGGATAACCGCTGGTTTCTTGTTTCAGTTTCAAAAAGGCATCCACGTAGTCTGCGAAAATGCCTTTCTGAGTCTTGTCACCCTTGTGGTACTGTTCTGTCTTGGGAAAGTGGTAAATTTCGTATACTTCTAACAATTGGTATCCCAGGTCCAGAGCTTTGAACAATTCCATGCTAACCCACGTTCCCGTCGAGGCGCGTTCTTCATGGGTGTGCTGACAATGTTGGTCTTGGTTGCACGTTTCGGCACAAGTACGGCACAAGGGAAACATCAATTTTCCTTGAAAATGGTGAGGTAAAACGGGATGGTACAAGTCCGTGTGAGGAAATACTTTGCACTTGATCAATCCTTCGTATTGCCGAATGTTGTCCAGGTCGATGTGTTCCGTTAGCAATTGCGGGTGACTTGCGAAAAAAGTGACAATATTTGGACACGTATGGATACAATGAACACACGTCCAAGTATTTGATTTCTTCTCCTCTCCCCTTGTCGGCGTGGTACAACAAACAGGTGGCATTCGTCCGTCCTTCGTACAAATTATCCCGCAGGTTCAGAGGGTCCACTAGCTTGTAACTTTCCACGATACGTTTGAACTCGGAATCGGTTTTCAAACTGTGATCGTACTCATGTTCCCACATTCCACCACTTGGTGTCCTTGCTGTTCTAACTTCAAGCGTCGTTGACAAGTGACCTCGTACAAGTCTTTCATGGTCCGTTGTATAAATTGATTTTTAGTGTCACGTTGAGGGTAGCAGATGGGACATCCGTGAAATAATCACCCGTTAAATTCGTACATGATCTTAGGGTTTTCTACGTTCCAGCCATCCACCGAATACGTTCCGATTGTCTTTTCGCCTCCTACGGTTCGGGCATGTTGGATTCATTTGGCTTCCTTGTTGCACAAGTAATGTAGCCAGCGTAGGGCTCTGACCGAGTATTGACGTTTGACAAAATTGGTCGTTTGAGGACGTTTGACAGCCAGGGTGTTCTCGGGCATGAATCGTTTGCGGTACACTAAGGAACACGATTTGGCAATGGTGCAGGCTTTTCTCAAAGGATCGATCCCTCCGTGTTTATTGAACAGTTCTCGAAATTTTCCACAGCAACGCCGTAAAATGTCCACTTCAAAACGACAATACTTTAACATTTCTTCCTGAATGTCGAAGGGGTCCGAGGCGTGATTGTGGTACCAAGCGTAGAAAGCTTCTCGTTGTTCGGTACGCATGTTGTCGGGGTCGTAGTAGTGAGCATCAGGCAAATGGGGTAGAACGGCGTGTTGATTGGCTTCGGTATTGAAAAAGTGCAGAAAATAGCCTTTGGCCATTTCTGTCATTCCAAACGTTTTAGGCATTCTACTCAAAGGCATGGCCATGTAATTCATGGAATCTTTAAACTGCACTTGTCTCACTTGCATGGAAATGATTTTGGCTCCGTTTAAGGTGACTTTCGTACGTTCAGTGCTTTGTTCTGTATTGTGTGTCAGACGAAACTGTCCATCGTATCGCGAGAAATTGTGAGCCATCACCGTGGCATAGCGATGGCAATCTCCGTAACGTTCGATGTCCCCTTGACTCCATCTCTCGTCATGGAGCCTAAGATCCATTGGGCGTAATCGGCCAGCGTGTTCGGTTCTCGAAAGTTTTTTTCACGTCCTCCAGGAATCTTGCTACAGTGCGGGAAATGACTAAAGATAGGTTCTTGGATGTACTTCTCGCACGCTCGGTGAGCTACGCAGAAATCAGGAATGTGAATGCCGGTCTCTTACATGCATTCGAAATCGAAAAAGATGTAATTCCCTTTCTTCTGGTCATCATCGTCTTCTTCCTCCTGTTGGGGTTGGTATATTTGAATGTGGCATTTCTGTTCCAAGTCCATGATTTGGTGTCAAATGTGACATCATTTCATTCCTGGACAAATGTGTGCCTTGGCACTATTGGTACGTATCACTTGTCCACAAATATGGTACAATTTCAGCAGTTGACAAGCACTTTTCCGCTGTGAACCTTGCGTCTTGAGATGTTGTTGGTAACAGATAGGGGGTAACAAAAGTGCACTGACAAGCAGGGCAATGCACTCGTTCTTGTCCTTCGTCAAGACAGGATTTAGAGGCCAGATATCCTGGACATTTCGATCCACAATGCTTGTGTTGCTCTCGATTGTTATACCGATAGTCACATTTCTCACAATAATAACTGTGTCCAAGGAATCCGGTAATACTGGTAATGGTATCGAAATGTTCATCGTGATGATAGACGTGAATATATTTTCTGTCTTTGAAATGTTTGCCTCGAAATAACAGAGGTCCGCGCACTTCTTGAGGGTGCACTTCAAGGTGTGCTTGGAGCCAAGACGTCTTGCAATTTTTGCATTTGAGGAATGAACAGGCGGTGTCTTTTTTGATAGGCCAGCTTGCTGTAACAGGAGTTCTGCTTCTCTTCGTTGTTTGGCTAGGTCCGATTGTTGAATAGTTTTACAGGCTCTTTTCCATTCTACCGTGTCGTTCCTGTCGGCATATATTCGTCCCACCACGATGGCTCGGGCTAAACACATCTTGTCTTGGGGGTTGTTAATTTGAACGATGCTGCGCTTGATGCTGAGAACGTCATCCACCAATAACACTTTTCTGCGTTGTCCGGTCCCTTTGGGAAAAGAAACGTGGGTCATGTACAGTGTCGCTTTTCCATCGGTATGTGAAACTTGTCGTTGAACTGCTGTAAGTATTGAATTTTGTCGATGACTTTGGAAGGTGTTAATTCTGCTGGGTTGCTAAACTCAGTCCAAACAGGTGACTTCAATCTGTCGTGATAAATGAAAAGTCTCAAGCGATCGTCTTCTTTGGCTTGACACTGCCGTTTCAGTGTGGTTAACAAAGAATCCCTCACATCGGTGATGAACCCCTCAGTTTTCTCCAGTGGTATGTCGAACTTGAAATCTTTAAATTTCACTTTGTACGTGTAGGCTGTGGTTCTAAATTTTCTAGAGGAGCGTTTATCCGTTTCTAGAATATGATAGTACTTTTCAGGGGTTAATGGTGATGGACTTTGGTTTGACGTAGACTCACTAGGTCTAGATTCTGATTCACTCATGTCATCTTCGAAAATCGCTGGCATGAATTTGACCTAAGACTTTAGCTACTGTACGAGGTGATAGGTCACGTTTCTGCCTCTTACTTTCTTCTCCTTTCTTTACGAAATGATGCGATCGTTTCATCTTGATTGCAAAAGGTCAAATGACTACATATTAAACGCCCTGGTCCCCTATATATCATTGTATGGTCAGTGTCTTCCCTATATAAAGGGTCAGTGTCTTCCCTCCTCATTTCACTCTCAATCCAACCAGAAAGATGGAAGAGCCAACACAGATAGAACTTCTGATCAGAGCTTTGCGAGGTGTCATGCGAAGGTTTCTTCAGAGAAGCCGACGGAGTACTCACCCTCCATTCGAGATAAAAGTCAAGATACTTGCTACATCTGTCAGAAGAAAGGGCATTGGTCTTCTGAATGTCCACAACGTCAAAAAAGCAAGACAGGCGTCAAAAGAGACGAAAGTCAAGATACCTGTTATCA
>JAECUM010007760.1:0-65372 GCA_016617855.1 Megalonaias nervosa | reverse complement strand
TTCATACAATGAGCCATCCCAGGCACACATTTTCTAAAGGATGAAGATCTAAGAATAATTTTCTTTCTCCCTTTTACAGTCCTATGAAAATGGTTATGATGTATGTAATGTTTCGGTCACCTATCACTAAGAGAAGGCGAGCTTATGATGTGATCTTACGTCTGGCGTGCTTGTCTTATCCCTCGTCCGTCATTCGTATGGTTTACGTCATCACCTGCTATTTTAGACGTCTTCACAAATACCACTAGAGCAATTTTAACCACAATTGGCAGCGAATATTCTGGCATAAAGAACGTTTGTGTAATCATTCAGATCCAGTTCATTCAAATCCATAAAAATCAGAAATATTTAAATTGTTTTTTGTTCGATATCCTCCATAAAGGGTCGCGAAAGACAGTTGTCTTTCTTGGACATTAAAACCCGAGACTCACTGAATCAAATCCAATTACCACATTTAAGAAAACTAAATTTTCAATTTGCAAATCATTAGTATTACATTTTAATAAATCATTTCTTAAAACAAATTTCCAAGTGAACAGAGAATCGAAACTGTGGTGCCAATATTTAAGAAAGATGAAAAATCGATTCTGTCGAACTGCAGAACGTAGTCGAAAGATTTGTTTTACATTGTATGTATAATTATGTCTTTCAAAATGATTTCCTTTACAAATTACCTATTTCATATTATCTCTGAAAAATGATACGGATACGATGGACACAAAGTTAGCGAGCAAAACTTATTTTGATAAGAGTATCGTGAATGGGACACCACTTTACGCTCACCACGTGTTTAACAGTCATCTATGTAAGGACTGGAAGGACAAGGTTGACTCGGAAGATTATTGACTAATGGGTCTCAATAAACTGAACCTTTGGTCAAGGTCAAGAAACATTATTTTCTTTGAAGATTTACGGAAGAAGCCTCTTGCTTTTGGGTTCAAAAGAATTAAAGACCAGGCTCACTGAGACTGATTGAAGAAAAATCAGTTTTGCTCAATAATGTTAGTTTTACATCACAGACCGAGGCTAAACAGTGATGGTTTGCACATGGAGTATGATTGATTTGAGGTCCAATGGTAAAGATTGCTTTAGCTTAAAAATGAACGGATGGCTTGTACCGCGGGTAAGAACGAAGCCTATTGATTTGTGGGTCAAAATGTCGAATGCAAAGGTCACTGTAATTAAAAATATTTAAACGTGGAATTAGCGGAATAAAAACTTTAATTCTTGACCTCGGACTATCATGGCGCAGTGTGGCCGTAAGTTATCTAAGTTCGCTGTGCCAACACTTCTGCGCGCAGCTCCACACTTTTGCTGGCTAGTAGATGGCTGATACGAACTAGCCATTTCATGATGTAAGATATGTACGCGTTTAAAACGCCTTCATACTGAACTATTTTCTTCGATGTCCAGCGTTACACATTCACTGGCTTATGCCTTCCTGGCCCGTGGAAAGTGTGGTTTTCTGTCCGCCTCATACCGAGGACTAGGACAAACTTGTTTTGATATAACCTACCAACGGTTACGCAAGGGCGCCTCCACGTCCTTGTTCTATGACTCTTTGGTCAATAACTAAGTAACAGAAAGAAGCAAAACCAGCAAGTTTTTAAAACTTAACAAATGACGTAAGTCTCTAAGTAATAAAACGAAAATTTAAGAGGAACTTACAGTATTATGAATTAAATCCCAAGTAATCCTACAAAATTCTGCACAAAATCCAAAATAATCGAGTATTCCGAATGAATTTCAGGTCCTCAAATGTACTGATGTGTCAATGGTCTTGATGAAATAATTCTGCGATGATTTATAAATTTGGGTCCAGACAGCTTAACAAATAATTTTATTAAATAGTTAACAACTTATAAGTTAATGAATAATTAATGACACTGAAAAAAATCAACATTACCTAAAATAGCTATGTACTTTATAAAGACAAGGTGGACAGACAATCATATAAGACAGACAATGGAAAGGTAACATAACCAATACACCCTTATTGTGCTTCAAATATATCACAAAGATGGGATAACGTGGCCACTCATTCCAGTAGTTCAGGAAATATAGATATTGAGTTACTGTCAAGTCCACAACTGGAAAGTGGAGAAACTGCAACTTCGGTCTAGCTACAATAGTATTCGGGTTTACTTACCCTGGTTTGCAGACGATGGTAACTCGAAAAGGGAATCGATGGTAATTTATGGAAAATGCTGATATGGGCTGCAAAATTATGAGGTATTCCTGAAAATGTAGCCTCTCTTTCCCCTGTCTGTTGACTGGGGAACAAGCTACACAACGCCGTTTATTTCAGGCAATAAGACGTTGATCCAAACAACATTAATATCAGGGTAGACTTCTTAAATTGTAGACTTTTAGATGGCTGATTTGGCGTTCGATACATGTGTTCAGTCTGTCATTCCCAATCGTACACCTAAAGCTTCCATATCGTACATCCAGCCTGGAACTGCATTTACAACTTGAAATATTCAATAATAGTCCACTGATTAAATATCGGGAATGATTTTTAGCTATACATTTTAAATAAGTTAAAAATGTAATTTCTTAATTTTAGGAAATGCAGTGATATTGAGTGGAAATGGCCGCCTTCACCGCTGAAATAATAGGCGCATACCGTAAGTAGCGAAGAGCAATTTATGTGCATTTCACGGTATGTATCTAGGCCGAGAAACCAGAGTTAGTTGAGATGGACAACAATATTTTGGACAGAATGTTTGACAATGAGTTCTCAGATGAAGCTGGTGTGCAAAGTGATATCAAACATGAGAGACAGAGACAGAGCAAGTACTTTCCACTGAAATCTTGTACTGAAATGATTCAAGACATGGTTAAAGGTTCCCCACGATTGAAGAAAACTTATTCCCATGTTAAGTTCCCAAGAGACATTTCAGAATAACAATTATCTACAATTAAAATCCATTTCAGATTCAGAGTTTCAAAAATATGTTTTGCGAAATTATATTTTAAAGGAGCAGGTTTAAGTGAAGGGATTTATAACATTGGTCTACGTCCAAATTGCTTCCGAAGTAAATGTAGTCAAACTTTACTAATTCTGGGTCACTGAAAAGGAAAATGATGCTTAATATTGTTGATTGGCTCTAGTTTTAAAGATATGATACTGGGTCAGTATATACGACCCTTGACTTGGGAATGGCGGGAATAAGTGCGTTATAAAGGGAAGGGGTCTCAGTTTAAACCAGAAATGATTAAAATACATCTTTGACTGGATCTATGAATAAATCTATGACTATTTTTGGACAGTACCTGCTTTTTAGGCAAAAGAATGAATGATGCAATCTGAAGCTGGTATTGCGTCATACATGATATGAATTGCATCATGTTCTTCCTAGAGGTCATGGATGATGCAATCATAACTAAGCTTACATCACTCCGGTGAACAAATTTCCCTGTATCAGTTCTAGAAATCATACAGGTTCGTGCTCTTTTATTTGACAGTGTTTGATTTTGGAAAGGGACACATTTCTGTTGAGCCAAAGTGAGTAGAGATGCCTCGTATTAGTGTAAACAATGCAGATAACTTCTGCTGTGTTTGTGGTGAAGTGACTTTTGCATCACTAAAGTGCAGTATAACCACTATGGTTAAGAAAGCCTATCACCTTTATTTTGGCTGCAAAATTGGAGATCAGGACAAGATGTGGGCATCACACATATGCTGCAACACTTGTGAAACAAATCTTCGCCAGTGGTTGAACAGAAAAAGGACATCTATGCCTTTTGCAGTGCCAATGATTTCGAGAGATCCAACAGATCATATCAGCAATTGTTACTTCTGCATGGTACCTCCACTTGGGAAAGATGTGTCAAAGAGGAAAAAGTGGACTGTGCATTATCCAAACATTCCATCAGCTATATGCCCAGTATCCCATGGAGAAGAACTGTCGGTTCCTGATGCACCAGAATCATTCTCACTTGGGTCAGACGAGGAAGAGGATGAAACTTCTAGTCTTGAACCATCAATGTCACATGACCCATATTTTATCCCATCCTCCTCCTCTGAACCACACCTTATAACACAAGGTGAACTAAATAACCTTGTCAGGGATTTGGAACTATCCAAGAGTAAGGCAGAGATGATGGGCTCCAGACTACAGCAGTGAGATCTCCTGGCAGGTGATGTTAGGGTTTCCATGTTCCGTGACTGTCAAAAGGATCTTGTCCCATTCTTCTTCAAGGAAGGTGATCTTGTAGCCTGCAACAATATCGATGGTGTGATCGCAGCCCTCAACATCGTTCACGATCTAGATGAGTGGAGACTGTTCATTGATTGATCGAAGACGAGTTTTAAATCTGTTTTGCTCCATAATGGCAATGCTTTGCTTTCAATTCCAGTTGGTCATGCAGCCCATATGAAGGTAACATATGAAAACATGAAACAACTTTTGAGGTACATAAACTATGACCAACATCAGTGGCAGCTTTGTGGTGATTTGAAGGTCCTTGCTCTCTTACTTGGTTTGCAGACTGGATACACAAAGTACTGCTGTTTTCTCTGCGATTGGGACAGTCGTGCGCACTACATCAAGAGAGATTGGTCACTCCGACAGTCATTGGAGACTGGGAGGAAAAGTGTTCAGCATCCACCACTTGTTGAATCAAGGAAGATTTTGTTACCACCCTTGCACATCAAGCTGGGTCTGATGAAGAACTTTGTCAAGGCCATCGACAAAACACAAGCAGCTTTCAAGTACCTCCGTTGAAACTTTCTAAGGTTAAGTGAAGCTAAGATAATGGAAGGTGTCTTTGTTGGACCTCAAATTCGGGAACTTTTTCGAGGTGATGCATTTGACCGTGCACTCCGTGGCAAGGAAAAGATAGCATGGGAAGCCTTCCAGTTGGTGGTAACAAATTTTCTCGAAAACAACGAGGCAGACAACTACAGGGAATTGGTGGTAAACCTCCTCAAGGCATACAAAAGACTTGGTTGCAACATGTCACGAAAGATACATTTTTGCACTCTCATCTAGATTTTTTCCACCGAATTGCGGAGCAGTGAGCGACAAGCACGGTGAGCGATTTCACCAGGGCATTGCAACAATGGAGAAACGCTATCGGGGCAAATGAAGCCCATCAATGCTTGCAGATTATTGCTGGGCAGTGACAAGAGATGCTCCATTTAATGAATACAAGAGACAAGCCAAAAAGCGCCGAGTAGACACTGAAAAGTCTAAACTATATACATATATATACATAATAGCTTTTGCCATTTGTTACATAATAGATTTTATTTATATAACCCTTTTGCTGTTTTTAAAGTGTGACATAAACTGGACACGTGAAATATTATTATGTAAAGCAACCATAAACACACGAAAAGACCTCGATTTACAATTTATGATTAAAACTCTACTATCTACACAATATACATAGACGTAAAATCAAAAACTATCTTGGAAACTGTAACCAATCGATTGTTTTAATTGTCATATTTGAATTCAGCACATCAAAATCCATCATAAATAGCACATTTTATCTCTGAAGCAGACGACTTCTAAAAAATTGTAGACAAGTGTAATTTGTCTATAAAAATTACCGAGGAATCGAGTTTGTTTAGTAAATCTCAGGATAAAACTGGCAAAATTTTGCAACATAAAGTTAGACGTGTCACAGAGCAGAAGCTGTTTGCATTGTGACGCAAAATCAGAAGAGTTACATCTTGGTACTCGAGACTTTTTCAGCACTGGGGAACATGGAGGGAAATGCATGTTTATATTTTAAGTTCTTGTGATTCTTCAAGTAGAAATTAAAGAGAAGCAAGCATAACAATACTGCAATATTGATTAGAACTACCTTGTTAAAATATATACAAATAAATATTACAAATTAAGTTCCATATGTTACAAAGAAATGTATGCATAAATTATCAATTTAAGCTCAATACATCAATAATTTATTGTAACAAATGTAAACATTGTTACGAGTCTATGCTCTTGAAATAAGTAACAGAAAAGAGTGAAAACAAGCTTTGTAAAATTTAACAAACAATTTATTTCCCTAGAATACAAAGTGAAAAATTAAGAAAAATAAACTTACGCATTTACGAATTAAATCCAAAAATGATCCAAGAAATAAAACATAGAAGTCCTAGTAATAAAAAGTCCTGAATGAAACTGAGTTTGAGTCCCGATGAAATCCAAAATGGAAGGTGATGACGTCTATTGTGGTCAGGGAAGTGCTGCAGTGTCAACAGTCAATTGCTGAATCACAGAAAATTTTATCCCAGTTTTGAATTCAGTATAACTTCAAATAAATGTCCTAATCCGAGAATTTTGTAGGAGCACTTATGTATTTCCAGGGAAAAGAATCACTTGAATTCAATAATTTAAAAAAAAAATAAAAATTCAACCCAAACTGGTCACAACATAATAACAACTTAACGTGTCAGTTGTTTGGAGCCCGACTAACAAACCTCTATCAAAAACAACAGTTATACACTAATTAAGAAGCAAAACAGATTCGCGGATGAGGGTCGAAAGTTCATTCTTCTGGAAAAAAATAGAAGTTTGTTATGCTATTTGTCACGTAGTCCAGGTATGACCTTGATTCAACTTAAAGTTTCTTACTCTGAGATAGATGAAAAAAAAATTTAAAAAGTTGTTTACCACAACTGTCACTGATTCTGAAACAAGGTCAGAAACTAAATGCAATGTTAGTTGTTTACGTCAATGAAATAAAAATTTTAAAAAATCAGTCAGGTCAAACAGAACTGAACTCAATGTTACATTACAATAGCATGTAATGGAATTTTAAAAAAAAAAATTAAAACTAACAAACAGATAATTTAATTAAATATACATAACAGCATAACAATAGGGAGTTAGAATGTACTCTAATTTAATAGGCTTTCAGCATAAACTTGAATGTACTTAATTACTGTTAGTCTGTAAAATGTAGCTAGAAATTTGCTTGGAAGAGACGTTTATTCATTACGTAGAGTGTAGGAAATGGGGTCACTTACTGGTCCAAAACCTATGTTCCATTTGAGAAGTAAGGAAACAATCTACTTGCCTGTGACTGCAGATTAAATCCTTTCATATTGTTCCATACATGTTTGTTGTTGTTGTTGTTGTTGTTGTGGGGCTTAACGCCATTTTTAAGCCCAGATAACTATACATGGCGGCCAGTATTAATGGTGGAGGAAGAAACCGGGAAATCCCCGGAAAGAACCATACATGTTTGAAAATTCAAGCTAATGCGTAAATCCATATCTGTAATGCAGGCAGAGAGAAGACGCAACTGCAAGGTACATATCTAGACCTCACATTGGTTATGTACATGTACATGTTGACGATTGTACAATATCTTTCATAAATCGCCAAATGCCTAATTAATTTTTTATGTATGCCTTTAAACATTTAAAAGAATATGTGAATAAAACGGGGATATGAATAAATAACCACTACATGGGTGTTTTGTTCCGTGTCGGGGAGAAAGAACTCGTGTGATACGGCGTAGGAACATACGTCTGGACATGGCGGTCTCGACAATCTTGCGCCGTGACAAACTCTTTCTTTCTGCCTAGTCCGAACAAAACACATATGTAGTTTTATCTAAACAGTAAACTACTGTACGATAACACGCCACAATATTTAAAATAGCAGATGCATTTTCATTCTGTTTGTTTTAGCATTAACGTGGTTTTGTTTAGCTGAGCCTTGATACGGTGCAACTGAGAAGGGTCAGCTAAAAATATCATTGTTCTTTCAAGTATCTCCATTGTGGATATCCTAATTTGACCAAATTACCTGCTGGATTTTGTTGTTTTAGCTTTTTAAAGCTGAATTTTGATGGAACTTTAATTCAGAAATATTAATAGCTGATCATAATCACTTTTCTTGACGCAAGGTCGTGGCGGCTCTTATTAGAAATAAAGCTTCAACTCCAGAGCTACATCAATGTCTGTCTTTTACCATTCGGCTGTCAAGCTCTGTGTTGACTTACTCTACAACAACCCATTGTTTCTAATCTTTTAGAAGCTTTGAGTGTGGTAATCTGTCAAATTAACAGCAGCTACTGGATAAAATACTCAAATCTTTGTCTCAAAGATAGATGTATAACAATCCTAAATCTCCTAATGCACATTTGACTTAGTTTCTACAATTAGGTGTCTCTGGCTTATTTGTCAGCTTGACTCTCCACCTAAATGGCTACCTCAGCCTCCAGTGCCTGTTCCGCTGGGATGTCAGAATCCGTCTTTGATATGGGCGTCGAGTACAGGGCACGATGAAGATAACACTTCTAGTTTATGTTGCTGGTAGTGTTCCAAAGATACACGCCTTCTTCGCTTTATTTTTTTCCCATGAAGATATTAGTCTTACCAGCCAAAAGTGGCAGATATTGTTGCGGCCATAGAAACTGTGAGCACAGCATATTAAATGAATCCTTCCAACAGATATTTATTGACATTTGGAGATTTCTAATGTTACCCGTTACATCTACGAAACGTACCGCTAGGAACCACAGTAGATGGCATTTAACGTTTTTAAGACACCCTTTTGCTATCAAATTATTTGCGAGTTTTAATTGCTGTTATTGTGGCAGAATATTTATGTAGGTCTTAGATAATATCAGGGTGTATGATGGTTTACCAGATTTTCAAACTGTCCAAATGCTTACTGATGGCCGCAAGTTGCTCTTTATTAAAAATTTTTATAGACTTTGTCTTTAATTCCTTTTGACTTTTTTGCTGGAGGCTGTAGTTCATGTGCGTTGACGATGGCAATACTATAATATTTTGTTCGCTTTTATTTAATTCTACATTCCAAGTTTATTTCAAAAGCAATAAGCAAATGCTTCATTAGCATAATTACACCCAGACAAAACAGGTACAGTGAATTTATTTGTAACTGAGATAATGTATCAATATTCATCAACCGACAGACATAGACATACACCACCACACCAAATCAATAAAAATTCAAATGATTTTCAAAAATGTTAAATAACAAGAACGATCAAAATTCAAGAAGAATATTTTTGGAAATTAAATAGATGACATTAGGCTGACAAAAGAGCTAACAGTATATTTAACAATAGCCTACAGTTCAAAATCGTCATCAACAATTATACACACAAAACGTAACTAGGTATTAATGTTTCTGCAAATATACAGATTATTTGTCGGAACTCATTACTAATATACTGCTCTATTTTAAATTATAAAATGGAAGAGCGATATATTTTATGGGAAACGTTAAGAGATGACGAGCCACATTTTTTTCAAAACGATTCTGCCTGCCAACTTCATAATACAGACGGTTTTGGAATCATATGACTCACGCATACACAGTTATTACCAGACAGAAGTGATAAAAATTATAGTGTCACATTCAAGGACATAGGGTAACTCTATGATGCTTCTGAAGAAGAAATGCTAGGCAGAACTGAATAATTATTTTATTTCATTAGAGTGCACAGAACATACTATGATGCTACAACAGCACGAAATTTTGAGCCAGTTAGAGAACATACTCCACGCACATCGGTCAAAATATAAACACTCGCCCATTAAATTCACAACAGGTTTTTCTTTCATCATGACGACCCTAGTAAATAACGGTCACACTATTGAAAAAGAGCTTATGGAGGTTTTTGAAAATCTACAAACGACATGGAAATCAAAGGAGGACTTATGCCAGAATCATGGATGGAGGTAATATTTAAATAACATTCTTGGGGCAGTAAAACGTGAAATACGAACCATCAAAAATATCTTTAAAGTGCATTCAAACTCCTCACAAACAACCAGTTCTCCAATAGCTGGACTGCCTCGCTAGACGCTCAGCATTAAGAGGTTAGTGTTAGGACTGTTTGGCCTGGTGTCAAGATAATGTGACTAGGTGGGACATCATGCTATATTTCTGTGGCATGACGCCCCAGTGCTAGACATCACTTTAAACTGCCACACTGCAGACATCGTAGCGATATGACTGAAAATTGTTAAAACTACGTTAAAAATCCAAGTCACACACACACACACACACACACACACACACACTCCAGTAGCTGGATCTTTTTGTCGCATGCTGATTGATACGTATCTAACTTAAAAATTGGCGCAACAGCGTGACACCTGGATATTCATCTTCGCTTGTAGTAAAGATACGTTCATTCGGTAAGTCATATTATGTTACGTGAAGGTTATACCGTCACACACACTCAGACTACTGTGGATGGCACGAAACGTTTTTAAACACCCTTTTGCTATTAAATTCGTGAAAAGGAAACATATTATTACAAGCAATATAAAGTAATAGCATTACTAATTCGATAACAAAAAGTACTCATAATATGCAAACTTGTTAAATTATTCTACGACGGGTTTTTTTTTAAAAGCTATGAACATTAATGCGCTGCACAACAACGTTGCAGCTCTTTACGAAGAATATTCTGTTATGTTTTGCTAAATACCACAAAACATGGTTTGGTCTAACTAGTTTACTACAACTGATTTAAACAGTGAAAACACACGCACATTAGTTTCTCACGCTAATGTTATCATAAGGCATATAGGTTTACAACTGAGAGCCTGGAGCTGACCTTAGGTGATCTGTAACTATCAGACCATTTGTAGCAGCAGAATGTTAATACCGTATATTACCACAACTCCCCCTAAAAATACGTTTTGTGCTTTTCTTTTAAATTCACACATTCATTTCTCCTTTTCTTTTTAATAAATTTATAAACATATTCAAACTTTACAAAGTTCTGTTTTGCACATGAATATATATTTCAAATAGTTTCTGGTGAGTTGTTTGTAGTTAAAATTAAGTTCTAGCCCTATGACATTCACAATCATTCTTACACTCATGAAAACAAATACATGGTGATATATTGGCATTGCCACTAAAATCTATAGTCCTAATATTTTTTCTTCAATCCAGTTGTTATCACTGCATATAAACTGATGTGATATAACAGATGTATTATTATGCCCTTAAACACTTCCAGTTTCTAATATTCACAAAACACAATTTTTGTAATTGAGAAAAATTATAGAGTTCACATAACAAAATTTCTGTATCTTGCAGGCTTTTTTATTAGACGTCCACTCCTTGTTCGAATCTCTTGTGTCTGTTTTGGCTCATTGATGATTAATGGCATATTGTCAGTCAGTTCAGTGACCTCCTTGTTAGTATCTTCATGTGTATCTCTGGTAATTTCTCTTTTGTTTGTAACAGATGTCTTCGGTTTCTCCTGTATATAGCACCATCCTGGGTTTTCACATCATACGACCATGGAGTGCTACTTTTTCTGACGACTACAGCTGGTTCCCAAAGATCTTGTCTTCTGATTCTAACTTTGTCTCCAGAAGTGAGATTTGGAAGCTCTTTAGCTGTTCTGTTATACTGTTTCTTTTGCTGAATTTTCTTTTCAACCAGTTTCCACTTTAGGTTTCTTTCTTTTATAACTTGCGGATGTAGATGTATGTTGGTAGTAGGTAAAGTCGATCGAAGTCTTCGACTCATCAGTATTTGTGCCGGAGATCCTATATCATGAATTGGTGTATTTCGATACTCAAATATCGATAAATATGAATCTTTTCCATCCCTCTTTGCCTTATTGAGAATTCCTTTGACAGTTTGAACGGTTCTTTCTGCTAAACTATTAGACTGTGGATACTTGGGGCTTGACGTAGTGTGTTTGAATCCCCAGGTTTTTGCAAACTGACCATATTCTTTTGAGGAGAACTGTAGTCCATTATCAATCCTTACTTCTCGTGGTATTCCATGTCTTGCAAAAACTGACTTTGTGTGTGTGATTACTGTGCTTGCTCGTGTATTTTCTAACTTGGCAACTTCGAAATATCTGGAGCAATAGTTTACTATCAAGACATAGTTGTAATTATTCCACATAAATAAATCTGTTCCAACCATTTCCTATGGTGCAGTAGGTTGTGTAGATAACAATGGTTCTTTTTTATTTGACTTTCTGTATTCCTGGCAAGTAGAACAATTCGATACTGTGTCTGCAGTCTGTGCATTCATGCCAGACCAGTACATAATGTCACTTGCTCTCTGCTTTGTCTTCTCAATGCCCATATGACTTTTGTGCAACTCTTTAAGCATTTCTTTCTGAAGAGCATCTGGTATTACAATCTTCTCTCCTTTTAAAACTAATCCGTCCATTTCTTAAAGTTCATCTCTGCAGTTCCAGAAATTTCTGATTTCAAATGGTACGAGATGTTTATCATTTGGCCATCCCTTTTGAATCATTTCTCGTAATTTGGTCATTTTATCATCACATTTAGTTCCATTCTGTATTGCCTCTAATTGTGTATCTGCAATCTGTATATTGGACATGATCATGTGCACATAGCACTCAATTTCACTATCCATGTTCATTTCAGATGTGTTCGTCTGTCTGTATGCTCTCGACAATGTATCTACTACAATCAACTCTTTTCCTGGACAATACGTTAAGTCAAAACTGTACTTCTGCAGTCTTAAAAGCATTCTCTGAAGTCTAGGTGGTGCTGCAGATAGAGGTTTCTTGAGGAATGGTTCCAGAGGTGTATGATCCGATTCAACTTGTACTTGACGACCATAAGTATATTGATTAAATCTTTCAAGACCAAATAACACAGGAAGCACTTCTTTTTCGATCTGTGCATACCTTGTTTCTGCATCTGTCAAAGACTTTGATGCAAATGCAACGGGTTTGCCTGACTGCATTAACACTGCTCCAAGTCCTGATTTTGATGCATCACAACTAACAACGACAGGCTTCTTAACACTGAAGTATTTCAACACAGGTTCTTTGCTTAGAATATGTTTGATCTCTTCAAATGCATGTTTCTGTGCAGTTTCCCAAACAAATTGATTGTCACTTTTCAAAAGTGCTCTGATTGGCTCTGTCACTGTAGACATATTTGGGATAAATTTCGCTAGGTAGTTGATTGTACCAAGTAATCTTTCAATTCCTTTCTTGTCCGTCGGAGCGGGCATTTCTGTGATTGCTATTGCTTTTTCTGCGTCAGGTTTAATACCTGATGATGTCAACATGTGTCCCACGTAGCACACTTCTGTTAGTCCAAACTGACATTTTTCCAAATTCAGTGTCAGATTTATTTCCTGGCATCTCTTTAAAACATTTTTCAGTTGTCCATCATGCTCTTCCTTTGAAGTTCTCCAAACAATTATGTCATCTATATCAGTCTCCACCCCAGGCAGGTCCTCAAAACACTGTGACATGCGTTTCTGGAACACTTCTTGAGCAGATTTAATACCAAAAGGCATTCTCAGGTAGCAATATCTACCAAATGGGGTGTTAAATGTTGTCAATAACTGGCTTTCCTCATCCAGGGGTATTTGCCAGTAACCATAATTGGCATCTAGCTTGGAGAAAACCTTAGCTCCAGCCATCCTTGTGGTTATATCTTCAATTGTAGGAAGTTGATAATGCTCTTGCTTGATAGCTTGATTCAAATTTCTCGGATCTAGACAAATTCGTAGTTTTCTCGATTTGGGTTTTTCAACAACTACTAATGAACTGACCCATTCTTTTGGTTCATCTACTTTCCGTATTACATTTTTCTGTTCCATCTCTCCAAAGTTAATTTAAGTGGTTTTCGTAAAGCTGTAGGAACCTTCCTTGGTGGATTGATGACTGGTTTCACACTTTTGTCAATTGCGATACGATAGTTTTGTTTCAGGCATCCTAGACCTTTGAACACACTGGAGAATTCTTTCACGATATGATTGTCCTTATTCCTGTGAACACTGCAAACAACTTGTATTTATTGCAAATCTTGAGACGCTTTGAACCCAAGAATAGGCGGTTGATTTGTTTTTGTGATATAAAAATAAAGTTCTTGATTCATGCAGTTTAATTTGCATTTGCCTATGACAATTAGTTTGTCACCAGAGTAGCTTGTGAAACAGGTCTTGGTTGGTTTTACTTCAACGTTGTCAATGTTCATTGTTTCAAACATGTGATTTGGAATGATGTTTACTTGCGAGCCAGTATCAATTTTAAATTTGACATCAGTACCATGAAGTGTCAGAGTGACGTAGCATTCTTTGTCACTGATTTCAGTGTTTGCCTTTGTCACTGTTCCTACAAAAGATGTTTCTTCTTCTTCACTTGAGTATTCTTGCATACCATGCACCCATTTTGTCTTGCAGCATTTCAGAAAATGATCTGTTTTCGACACCTGTAGCACGTTTTTCATAGGCTGGACACCTACCTTTTGCATGTAATTTGCCACATTTACCACAGTTGAATAATCTGGAGTCTGATTTCATGTATAACATTTCCGCTTTCTTTGGTTGTGCCATTTTCTTTTCTTTTTTCTTCATTTTCACACCATGAACTTCTGATGCAGCTGCCTCATTTTGCATACTTTGAATCTGCTTTTTGGATTCTTCGTCTGTTCTGCAGATAGCCAGTGCATTTTGTAATGTCAGTTGATCTTCTCGTAAAAGTCTTTCTTTTACTTTTTCAGAATTACTCCCACAGACAATTCTATCTCTAATCATTTCATCCTGTAGATTTTTAAATTTGCCGTTCTTTGCAATCAATTTAAGTTCAGTTACATATTAGTCAACGGTTTCATTCTTCTATTGGATTCTTGTATTGAATCTGTGCCTTTCTACTGTGATGTTCTGCTTCGGACTGCAACAATCCTCAAGCTTTTTGATCAGTGGATCAATTTTTTCAGCTTCATTGGCCTCAAATGTAAATGTGTTGTAAATGTCTCTACCATCCTGACCAATAATGTATAGCAAAGCACTGAATTTTTCTTTGTCTTCTTTATCTGCAAGCGCAACATCTAAGTAAAACTGCATAGTCTGCTTCCACCTCCTCCAAGTTTCTGCTAGATGATGGGAATTAAAGTCCATTTCAGGTGACTGATTGAGTTTATCCATTATGTCACAATTAACACATTAACTTGTGTATCCAAATTTCAGTATCGTTATGGAGATATATTTCTTAATGGTATAAATCCAACTTGTTCTAAACATTTTCACTTCTGATACCATGTTATGTTTTGCTAAATAGCACAAAACATGGTTTGGTCTAACTGCTTTAATGGCTAGACTACAACTGATTTAAACAGTGAAAACACACGCGCGCTAGTTTCTCACGCTAATGTTATCATAAGGCATATAGGGTTACAACAGAGTGAGAGCCTGGAGCTGACCTTAGGTGACCTGTAACTGTCAGACCATTTGTAGCAACAGAATGTTAATACCGTATGTTACCACATATTCTACCCTGACCTCGTTCAACGATTCGCCTTTATCTACTGAAAATATATGCATATCTAGCTTTATTGCCCGTCCTAGGACGCTGTGGTGTCACTAGGGTTGGTGTCACCCAAGGCGGTAACTCATGGTGTCACCCCCATGGACCTCCTTCCTGCACAAAAATTCAAAAATTTTATAGACAGTCATTTTGGTGTCACCCCTCTGATGGTGTCACCCGGTGCGGTCCGCACCCCCTCACCCCCCTAGTGACGCCACTGCTAGGACGAGAAACAAAAATAAAAGTTTAAAAATAACTGGGATGAGCGAGTTTTAAAGAAAGTTTGAACATACAAATATAAAAAAAAGTATTTAAAAAAATAGAACAAATTGGAATGCCAATCTTGTTTGGCAGCCGGGACACACAGAAAGACAAATGTGGGTGTTTATATATAAGATCCATGATAAAATCCATCATCGCCATCATCAATGTTAAATTATTACTAAATGTGGCAAACATTTCTAAAATTTCTGGATCATATTTAATATATGAAATTGTAAATATGCGCGCTTTGTGTTTCCCCCTCCCCCTCCCTTCCGTGTGGTACGGAAAAATACATTATTTTATATCAAACCCATACTTCAAGCTTTAAATCAGTTGTGTCAACGATTGTATTCTTTGTGAGCAGAGTAAATGGCCGCATTTGTAGATTTACCGTTCTTAACGATGCAGATGTGAGCTTTCTTTGAGTGTTGTAGCACTTTTGGTATTTATTTTAGACGCAATGTAATACGTCTTATAGCACTTTGGCATTTATTTAGACACAATGTAATAAGTGTTATAGCACTTTTGGTATTTATTTAGACACAATGTAATAACAGTTTCACCAAAAAAACAGAAACTACTTCAAATTTTATAATTGTGCCCAATGTTCCGTATGCAACCCCAATGTCCGGGGTTGTTAAATATATTTTGTTGAACAGGCCTCATAGTACAGTATAGGAAGTTTATATATTTAGTTTGTCTCATTCTTTTAGAATCATTGCCACTTTAGTTGTTTTTAATAATCACCGAAAATAGACCAATACAAGTACATAATTCATTAAAGTTGGTAAATAATATACAACTCCAAAGTAAAACTCTTACTCAGTGTGTATACCTTTGTGTAAATTGATTTAAAACTCCTCAGGCACATCACGAATGGAATGAAATAATTTAATTGAAAAGAAATATATATGTCGGAGTACATGCTTAAGATGCATAGATGTATGTGTGTTTGTGCACGATTTGATATTATCTATGTAATATGCATGTTATATATATATATATATATATATATATATATATATATATATATATATATATATATATATATATATATATATCAAACTCTTCTTTTATCATTCATCCATCCATCTTTTTAGCTAAATATGTATGTATGTATCTATCGTACATTTTCACTCATTGTTTTTCAATTTTGAGGAGGGAATAGACATTGTTTTCAGATTGATTTTCTGAAAACATTAAGGGGATATTTGACTGTAAAATTCATACTATAAAGCTGAGAGCTGAAGACTAGTCGAGATGTCATTATAATGCAGAAGTCGCGGTAGCGTTGCTTTACAATCTGTCCTTGCTCAGACACGTCCACTCTAGTTATCCTAATGTCTCCAATCTTTTGAACAGTTTCATTTCTGCCTTCGTTCTCATCATTGTTTCTTCCTGACTGATAAATAATTATTAAACAGTGTGATTATAAAAACAACTGAATTTTATTTTCTTCTTTGCTTTCAACACTTTTATTGTAAAACTAGCGAAACAGTCCATTTTCACGTTAAATATGAATAACAGTTTCTGGAAAACAACATCCCTAAACTCCATGCATTACCGTTCTTACTGCATCTTCTCTTTCGTTTGTATATAGCTATTGTATTGTCTTGATGACGGACTGATATTTGTGATATTTTTGATTGTGGAAAATTATGTTCATAGGAAAATCCAGATAAATTGCAGTAAGCCAACCAGTCATACATACATACATGCATGCATGTTGCACACACACACACACACACACACACACACACACACATAGCCATTGGCACTTATTCTTAGGGAAATTTATTAACGTTAGTTTCGTCCTCGAAAAACTTTACTGTACATATGTTGTCACTGGCAACGAATTACATATTATGAGTTACGGAACCAGTCTGCGTGTGGTGTTATATTAAATACCGTATTTAAAAGAATGAAGGTCGATCATTGGCTGAGAATATTTACCAGAAATAAAAATTAATGCCATTACTCAGAAGAAGCCTGTATGTGGGTAAACTGTACACATTAATAGGTTTGAACCTAAAACCGTTTTTAATTTATCGCCGTCGCCGCACAGGTACTACTGTATGTAACGGGGAGAACTCACTTGATAGGATTTTTTTAGTGAGTATCTACGAGGGAAACGAGGCTTGCAGTATCTCATTTCATCGTTTCAAAAGTTTTAAGCCTAATATGCTGTGTAATAACTTTTTCTGTCGATCTCTGTAGAACACATTTAGTTGGACACGTGTACGATTAATTAGATTTATGGAGTTCTGCGCACGTTTAAATTGCCATAATGCACGGATTGGTACAGTCTCTGTCACGAGTTTAGCAATTTTTTATTAAGGCTATGTTTGTTTAAACTGAACAGGAGGGGTCAAATTCTGATCGGTATGAAAAACTGTCATTTCTGAAAGTTACCAGGAATCAGTTGGGTAATCAATGTTTGTCAGGCGAACTGCATTGTTTTGAGCCTTTGTTCAGGCGGGAACTATATTTCCTCCAGATTGGTCACGCTGTGAAAGGGACGTGGTTTCGCATGAAAAACTCTCAGTTTAAATGTGCTAATAACAAATATTGAAATCAGTCTACGCTTTTTTCTACAAGAGAACAAATGTAAATAGACTCCGAGTGGGTTAAGAAGTAAACTCAGTCGTAGAAATCATCCAGGGGAAGCAATTGTCTGGAAAAATTGACAGACACGTTCTGGAAGTGAGAGCTTGGAAAAACAAGGACGGGATAGCTCTACATTCTGCGTTCTACGTCTATGTACTACGTTTTACAAACTCAAAGTGGACCCAGAGTTGGAAGGGGCGTAAGAGGCGAGGCACCCTGAGGATTTGGAAAGAAAGCCAAAAGTGAAGAAGACCCAGACTTACCGGCACAAGGAAGTCAAAGTGGAAAAGACCCAGACTTACCGGCACAAGGAAGTCAAAAGGGATAGCCGCTGTGGAATTTGGACTGAATCAAGACCATCAGGTTATGAAACTGTACAAGGCAATGTTTTCGATATATTTCACTTGGTCTAAATGATGATTTAAATTCTATCGCTTAACAGATCGGCTATTGGTATAATCATTTCTTTGTATTTGAAAATTCGCGGAAGAAGTTAATTCAAAAAGAAAGAAGAGTATATTTCAATCGTAACGTATTATTACTTTTGTTTATGAACTTTATTGTAAGAACTTTTGATTAAATTTTGTCTTTATTTGTAACGGGGGCTCGTGTTATTCTGTTCTATATGCCTGCTCAGCTCTTTATCTATTCCACCTGTAAATTTCTCAATCTCTATTGATATTTACTCGTCCCGGGCAAATTACACCCTCGGCGATCACCTCTAGATAACGATAACCAAACCCAGAACACCCACCTCAACAAAGCTGGGAGGGGAGTATCCGACATGCTGATCTTACCGTAAAGTATAGTAATTTGTCTAAATATTACCGTTATTGAATTAGTTGACTGTGCCTTATAGCAACGGATACACCAGGCTGAAAAGGGCCCGGATAAATGTCACAAGCACTTTTTCGTTCTTTTATCAGCCAGTTTGTCTAACTTTGTAATTTTAGGAATAAGTTGTCTTTTGTGTAAGTTTAAGACGCTTTTACTTGTAGCACAGATGTTTAGCTCCACTGGACGTTTGAAACAAGTATTCAAGGATTGTTTATTAACATATTGTGCAATGCATTTTCTCAGCAACGCCATTATAACACGTGTCCCCAAAAATCTGTCTGCCGTCAGTTCAAGGAGATAAATATTTGATTAATAATCTCGACTTTCAAAATTGGAACAATATGCTTGAATTTATTAAAGGCTAGGAATTAAAAATGTATAGTACTTATACTTAAATTTTAATAAAACTATTGCATTTTCCCTGTTTCGTCAAACCGAGTACATCAACAAAATCAGATCACGAAATCAGGTTGCGTGATTATTATCCGTTGGTTATCGTATCTTGTTTCTGATACATAGCAATTTATCTATGATAAATATTGTCTGTTTCACTATTGTTTTCATCCATTATTTTCAGTGTCTCACTGATTTTACCACTAAGGGATCTCTCTTTTAATCGGGTAAAGTGACGCAAGTAATCGAGGAAACATTGTCCTTTCACAATCGATAAGGTATTTAACTTGGATTTTCATTAACACCTAAAGAGACTGTTTGGTTTCTCAAATGATGTGAAAATTGAAGTCTGTAAAGAAGAATGAGTTGGGTTCTGTAGATTTCCTTCCCATTCCTACGGCAATTGTCTTTATCGATGAACTGCGTGATATTTTGACAACTTGCAACTTTGGTTTTGTATTTCTTGACGACAGTCCGTGTCCTTGTCCAATTGTAGCAGATGGTATGCTTCTTCTGAGTCTTTCAAAACAAAGTATGGATCACTTACTGAAGATAAATTTTCAGTACTCGATAAAGTGGGAATTCAGATACAATTCCAATAAAAGTATTATTATTATTTTTAATCAAAGTTCATCTGACCACAAATGATGACACAGGCGTTGTTTCCCTGGATCTGATGCTGCAGTAGTGTTACGTGTCTAGGCTCGTACAAAAGTAACAAAGAAAGAGTGAAGCCAATATGCTTTGTAAATTTAAAAAAATAATTTATTTCCCAGAAAAAACAAGGTAAAAATATGAAAAAAAGACTTACGGTTTATGAATTGTAACGTATACGTAATTTAATTATTTGTGTATTAGTTTTGACATTTTTTTATTTTAATTTTGTTTCATTACATTTTATTGTAATGATAATTTTCATTGAATTTGAATCTCTTTTCGGAAAATTCACTTGACCTGATTTGAACGTAAGGGTTGCTTCATCATTATTTTAGCTCACCTTGGTTGAAACGTTTTGTAAACACTACGCGAAAACGATTGGCTATTACCAAGGTCATGTTTGGCCCACGTGTTAGCTGAGTTGTAAACAGCCTTTCTTTTTTAATTTATTTCCAGTATGGGAATCTGATTCTTAGATAGGGCTATTTTAGCCTAAGTGATAATTGGAATTTTGTGTTTCTTACTGCGCTGTTCAAATTAGTGAGTACGTAGCCCGTCACGTGAGCCACCATGTGATCTAAAATCGAAGCTTAAAACAGCCATTTGCTAGTACACCCGAGCAGTCGTAAGAATGTACCTTTGGGCTAAAGGTATTTGTCTTGTTGTTGCCATTTGAGTTGATTTTTGTATTTAAAATAATTTATTCACAATGGGAAATATTCTACTTCAACGAAATACTTGAACAAAGACATTCAGTGGAAATTTATTCTGGAATTCTAAACGGGAACATTATAAATTGTGATTCAACGAGGAACTGTTGCCTTCTGTACAACGACCTCATCTGACGTCATCGCCTTCCATATTGGAACTTCATTGAGATTCGAACCTGGATTTAATTAGAACTGTTTAGTGATAAGACTTATATTTTTCAATTCTAGGATTAAATTTTGGATTATATTCACAAACCGTGAGTCCTATTTCATATTTTTACCTTGTTTTCTGGGGAAATAAATTATTTTTGTTAAAACTTACAAAGCTTGTTGACTTCACTGTTTTCTTTTGTTACTTTTGTACGAGCCTATACGTAACAGAATCAAATCCAAAAATTAATCTAATAATTAAAAATGTATGTCCTAACACTAAAAAGTTCTAAGTGAATCAAAGTTCGAATCCCGATGAAGTTCCAAGATGGAAGGCGATGGCGTCTTCTATAACCTGTTTTGTGTTGTCGTGTCTACAGTTCCTTGTTGAATCACCAAGAATAATATTCCGGCTTTAGAATTCCGAATAATTTTCAGTAAATGTCTTTGTCCAAGAATTTTGATGAGCACAAGTAGTTTCCTGGGAAATAAATTATTAATTCCGAAAAACAGGATAATTCAAATCAAACTGGCAAAACAAAATAAATACTTCTGAGCCCGAAGGTATGAATTACGACTGACTAGAAAAACACTATGATACGTCACTTTAACTCCAACTGACACGCAAAAAGAACAACGTGATAGGGTCACGTGATCACTTCCTTTGGAGAAACGTAGTAATGGGGGCGCTCACCAGTTATTATGTACTTTTGGGAGAGTGACGTATGTAAGGTGAAGTTGTTTGCATTTAAAACATGCACAGTGGAGAGAATGTTGGCATACCTTTATGCTACTTTGATGTAATGTGACTGACATTTCTTTGGATATTGTACTTTTGGAAATTGTAAATGATCTTAGCACACTGCTAACTAAAATGACTGCTCCCTTGTGCTCCAAAACTCAGCCTGAATTTGTCTAAAGTACACTATCCTTAGCAGCTATTAAAATAGGGAAAATGAATTTTGCCAGACTAGACAATACCAGCTTCTGAAAGTGCAATGAATGAATTACCAAATATATAAAATGTAAAAAAGTTATCAGCTCTTTTTTTTACAATTTACCTCTGAAGTTCAGGAAGTGAAAATGACCAAGTGGAGCTAGCACTTTTTTAAAAGGTGCACATCTGGAGTAAGGCCAAGCTGTATACTCTATAACCCATATTACACCCATCAATCATACACCAAAATAAAGGGAATTAAAGGTTCTTTTAACAATACCTAAGATATACAAGGTCTTTTTTAAATAGCCAGTATAACTAGTGAGGAAACCCGGGGGAATTCTTTTTCTTCAAAATTCTAACCCTATGCAAAATACGAAACTGTAGTGCGCCACCAATATCATATGTCAATTATGACGTAGGCCATGTACGGATTCGATTGCACTAAACGAATCTTACTATAAGATTCAATAATAAAAAAAATTTTAAAATGTTGTTTACAACAGAGCTGAAATTGGCCCTGAAATCTAGGTCACCAAAAGATACAATGTTTCTACAAACTGCGTATTTATCAGGTTGAACAGAACTGAACTGAATTTTCTGGAAAAATGTCAAATCCAGTGAATAAAGCTATCATTACAATAACATGTAATGAAATAAAATAAAATAAAAAAGAAATTTAAAATTAACACACAAGTAATTAAATTACATATGCGTAACAGTAGAAACAGAATCATGTAAACATTTATGCATCAATAAATCTAAGTTATTAAAATTCTGTCAAAAGTAATTTTCTGTTTCTGTTACATGGCTCTTTTTACTTTATCCTTGTGAATTTTGTTTTGTTCCTTAACAATATCTTCCTTTATTTTCTTTATTTTGTTGTCATACAAATCAGGGTATATTATGTTTGAATTTACAAATCAGCAGCATTCATATAGTCTTGTAAATATCTTTCTTCTTGATAGGTATACAGTTTACGAACATTTCTTTTCTGGTCATAGTTATTTCTGGTCACAGCTATTTCTAGTGCATATTTTAGTGTTTAAATCTACTTTAAAAACAGTATTTTCTGTTATTTAAATTTTCATGTGTTTCTGCTTTAACGTTTAATGGTTGTTACGAGTATGTTTCGGGAACAGTATTTGTTATCTGTTACTGGAATGAGTTATCTTTTATTACAAGAATTTCTTTTTTTAATGTTTTGCCTTCATCAGTTTATTTTCTATTCTTTGCCAACCTTCTGATTCCACAAACTTAATTCCATCTGTTTTACTAGCTATATTTAGTCTGACTATACCAACCCGTTTGTTTGTACCCCCCTACCGATTTCAATAATGGAAATCTTTAATGTGATAAAAAGTGCAAGGAACTTAGTCAAATCATTCACTGATTTATATTTTCTAACCCGACTGTGAGTAGAATGGCCCTAACACCGTCGTCGCCTGCGCGATTCATGCTTAACGGAAGTTTTCAAAATCATAGACGGACATGCTCGAGATCCATTTCCAGTTCCTGGACAAGTTCATTTTCAGCAAAGGGGTGTGTGCATGACTACAGATGTACATACATATGTCGTCTGCTTCCGATATTTAAAATGTCGAATCAAGCAAAGGAAAAGAACGACAACAACAAATGTGCCTTTCACGTGGATTTAACAAGCGGTTTAATTAATACGTTCATGTGTGCAAAGGGATATAATTCCAAACTCTGAACGTTATGGTAATTTACGGAATTATCCGGCAGTTACCGAATAGGATGAACTTCGTCATTATTTTGCCTGATGGAAATAAACTAGCCCGTAGTGTACGCAATATGGCGCCGTGTTAATAATAATAATAATAATAATAATAATAATAATAATAATGAGGAGGAGGACTTTGTATAGCGCCTAATCTTTAGACGCTCTAAGCGCTTTACAACATTTGACAACACTTAAAAAAAAAACAAACATATATAATGATATGATTACAAAAATAAAAACAAACACCACGAAATTAGAAAACAGAAAACATGCTGTAAATATTTAAGGTAAGGATACATTATTAGGTCTTTAAGTCTGTTCTTGCAATTGAAATAGGTGAGTTTTAAGAGCGCTCTTGAATGAGATCACTGTGTCTTTGTGTCTAAGTGCAGTGGGCAATTCGTTCCACGTTGCTGGGCCCTGGTATGCAAAAGAGCCTTGTCCATATGATTTCATTTTCATAGTGAGAATAATGAGAATACGAGTGTCAGAAGAGGAGCGTAAGTATCTTGCTGGTGTGTACACATGGGTGAGGTCAGATAGGTATGTTGGACTGGAGCCCGTCAGTGAAACGTAGCACAGAGAACAAATTTTTTGTTTAATTCTGGATCGTATGGATAGCCAGTGTAGGGTACAGAGCAGGGGAGAGGCGTGCTCTGATCGTGGTACTCTAAGGATGATCCGAGAAGCTGTGTTTTGAACTTTTTGAAGTTTCTGGAGTAGATATTGAAACGAACCAGACAGAATTGAGTTACAATAGTCCAGTCTTGAAAGTACTAAGGAACACACAAGTGTTTTAGTGGCATCAACTGAAAGATAATTGCGAATGGAGCTGATGCGTCTCAGCTCAAGATATGCAGCCTTGCATATGTTCATGACATGTTGGTGCAATGAGAGAGTACTGTCAAGAGTAACACCTAGGTTAGTATGTTAGTATGGAAAGCCCGTTAAGTATGAAAGGTGCAAGGGGATGCCAGTATTAGTGCCATTCTGTCACAGTCAGGTTAGAAATTATAAATCAGTGATTCAATTAACTTAGTTCTGTGCACTTTTTATCGCATTAAACGTTTTAGTTATTGAAATCGGTAGGGGGATACAAACAAACGGGGATGTATTGTCAGACTATAGTAAAATGATGAATCGAACTGGGTGGGAGGTGTCCACTTCGTTTGTTACCTGAGACAGCCAAGCATGCATTCATGACAGCTCTTCAAGCTTTCGATTTGGGAATTCTGAGCAGAATGTCACTTTTTCTGTCAGTGCACTAAAATATGGTTTAGAGTCCACGTTCGTGCTATCTTCACGTAGTCGGTTTAGAATTATTACCGTTCGTTTTTCAATAGTCCTAACTCTCGAATTTCGAATCTTCTGTAATTAGCATTTCAGAAAAGTAAAACAAAAAGTGGTCACTTTTAATCACTGTGCTGTCACGCCAGGTGGCCAAATGATCTAAAGCGATCGTCTTTACCGATCACTGCCATCTCAACCCTGTCCGCGTGGGTTCGAGCCTTTGGCTCGGCCAGTGTAGGTGAGAAAACTTGCCAGTAGCTTCCTGTAGGTCGGTGGTTCTTACCAGAGTTTTCTCGGGTTCTTCCTCCACCAGTTATACTGGCTGCTATGTACATAGCCTATGGTGTGCTTAAAAATGGCATTAAACACAAAGAATAATCAGTATGTTGATCGAGTGTGATAGAAGTTGCAGAGCGATTTATCACTCTTTAAAACATGTTCCAGTTTGAAGAACGTTACCTCCCTTTAACTATTGCAGGCCAATAAAGTGTAGGTAGATTCATCCTCGCCCCTTTTCATGGTTAACAAAATTTAAATCTATGGTGTTGTAAGTACTGTTTTGTTGTTGTTTTTTGTTGTTGTTGTGTATAAATGTATTACTCATCACTGTATTAATTTACTCATTCATCAACAAATAATCTACATCATTCATTAATCAACCATTTTATACAACACTTCCATGTAACAACCTGCATTTTATATCCACCTCCGAGAACTCATTACCTCAAGATAATGTTTATCTCTTCTTTTTGCCGATCCAAAAACTATTTTAACATATAGAAATATGAAGAAAAAAAATCTGCAACATCCTTTATTGCGCATTCCACGTTTAATGAGTGCATACTGTTAGCTTGAAATACCATTCATCGTCATTTTGAAATTCTTGGTCGTGCATGGTCATGTTGCTGAATGGCCTATATCAAAATGCATAAATTAAACCATCATGCATTTTCTGTTTATTATATTTCAAAGATTAGGGGAAAAAATGCTTCCATCAATTTTGGATTACATAAAGGTGCAAAATGATCCATTTAATGTACCTGTGATTAATTATCTTCAAACATTCTTATTTTGAACCAAATCCTGTTTTCTTTCTTATTTACCTGTGTAACGTATCCTTTTGTTGTTTGTTTGTTTTTTTGTTTGTTTTTGTTTTTGTTTTCTTTTTTTTGTTGTTGTTGTTTTTTTTGGGGGGGGGGTTTGGGTTTTTTTTTTTTTTTGTTGGCTTTATTGAAAATTCACAGCACATTGTATTCGCTTCGGTAATTAAAATTTCACCGGTCGACACTGAAACAAACTTTTATGCACTGACGTTGACACTAGGTGTGTTAATGTACACAGAACATTCTAGACGAAAAGGCTGTACCAGATATATGTATCTGGTTGTACAGACAATGTAAACATTGTGATATGATAAACAACGCTAGATGCGTTGGAAACTAATGCATGCAATTATATCGATTTGAAAACACTTGGTTCTATGTACACATCCCTTCTCGCTCCGTTACTTTCCACCTTTCACTGTTGTTGATATGCCAAAATATTTGCTATTAATAGATCGCCTGGAAATCTCCCTATTGGTCTCAAGATTCCTGATTGGTAGAAACTTGGTCAGTAGGGAAGGAAGTGACGTACTATTTCTGGCAGCTTCTGGAAAATTCGGGAAACCTCCATCGGAAGTTTATATAAATTCGAGAATGCGCAATAGATACTTCATGATACGTTGCAACTTGAAAACAGACAATACGCTGAAGCTCGTGAACTTGTTCATATTTCACCTACAGAAGTAGACTTACAAGACTTGAGATAACATTTTCGGCACTTTGTAGAAGTGACTTGGCGTTTCGCTATTCACGCAGACCATGGGGAAGGATTATTACAAAATTCTTGGAGTGTCCCGTGAAGCTACCGATGAAGAAATCAAAAAAGGTTACCGCAAAATGGCGCTTAAGTATCATCCTGACAAGAACAAATCACCCGGAGCAGAGGACAAGTTTAAAGAAATAGCTGAAGCTTTCGACGTTCTTAGTGACAAGAATAAAAGAGCGGTCTACGATCAGTATGGCGAAGAAGGGTTAAAGGGCGGTATACCTGGTGGCGGCGGTTCAGACGGGCGCAACGGGGGATCATTCCACTACTCCTTCCAAGGCAATCCCCACGATACGTTCAGGATGTTTTTCGGCAACGAAAATCCTTTTGAAAGTTTCTTTAGTTTTGGACCAGGTGGCAGTACAAGGTTCTCAACATTTTCGCCAGGACATGAAGGTATGGACATCGACGAAGACGACCCTTTCAGTCGTATGGGCATGAGCGGAATGACGAGAAAAAAGAGACAAGACCAGCCAATTGTCAAAGACTTGCAAGTTACGTTGGAAGAAATATATACGGGTACAACAAAGAAACTGAAAATTACGCGAAAAGTGTTAAATCCTGACGGCAGAACGACAAGAGTTGAGGATAAAATTTTGACAGTTGATATAAAGCCTGGATGGAAAGCTGGCACAAAAATCACGTTTCCAAAAGAGGGCGATCAGACGCCCAACAACATTCCTGCAGATATCGTTTTTGTGATAAAAGACAAACCACACCCACAATTCACACGGGATGCCAGCGACATCAGATATAAAGTTGCGATCTCGCTTCGACAGGTAGGTAAACAAATAAAATGTTAATGTGCAATTTTTGTTGTCCCCGAGGAATATTAGTCCGACAACGTAAGCCCCATCACCCTGATATTTTTCTTCTGGGTGGGTGATGGGTCTTACTGCCTGATAATGGCGCTGTGTAGCGTGTTTTGATGTCGATTAACAGTGTAACGAAAGTCAAATTTTCAGGAATATCACACACAACTGGCAACCAATAACAACGCTTTTCTACAAAGTAAAGTTATAATGTTTTTGTCAGACTTTACTTACCCTGATGTCTTTTCTCTAATAAATTCAAATTCTCACAAAAGAAATGGGCCTGTTTGCAAGTTTCGTTGGTCTACATTTCATTGCCTGGAAAGCGATGAAAGCCGGCAGTGCCGAAATCGGGTTAGGTTGAAATATTATTCTTTAATGAAACGAATAAAAAAATATATTATGCCTATTGGAACTATAAGCAATGTTTCGTTTCGTTCAAGAAACATATCCTCCACATGACCTACTTGAATATACTTCGGCATACCTTGACTACCATCGCATTGCAACAAAATCAAATGTATGTCAATGAACATGAAAATGCGTCCATTTGCTAGTGTCATATTTTGATTCCACCAGGATAAAGATGACACAGCAAGTATGTTAATTACACATAAATTAGTGGAAGAGTGTAGATATAGGCTGCCAAGTGTGCGAGATATTCCTGAAACTTTGACTACTCGTTCCAATGTCAACAACATTGGAACACACTATGCAAGGCTGTTGTTTGGGTTGTAAGACGTAACACTAAAACAAAAACATTTGTGCTATGTCTTACATGTAAGACTATGAGGAATATCAGACGGCTTCAGCACTCTGCCATTAAAAGTTGCAATTGGCCGTATTTTAAATTATGGGAAATAAAATTGTCAGAAGGGTCTATTCACACGGCTGCTGTGTGCAGTTTTGGCAACTTGGACTATTCACGCATGACGCTGTATGCCCACAATAGAAACTATCCACACTGCAACTTTCTCCCTCGGGACAAGTCGAAAATGATCCAAATGGTGCAAACTTGGCGAAACATGTCATATCAGGGATTTAACCAATTTTATAAATTTAAGCTTGCCTCGTACATAATATCCCAACATTAGTAGCCATAAAAGAAAGTAATAGTGAATTTTTAGGAAATTGCATTTTGTTTATTTAAATGTTTTCTTTTTAACCATGTTGGCACCATAAAACTGTAGGTAGATAATAAGTTTATCAGAAAATGTACATGTAAATAATATGTTAGAAACCATTAGAATGCAGACAGAGTTAAGGAGCAACAACCAACATGTATATTGACAAATGAATAGCTAGAAAGGGGATTGGAAATAGCTAGATTTTTTTTTAGAGAGAGAGAGATAATGAGTGGATGAATGAATGCTGGACTGTGGTGATTTATTTATACTAGCAAATGAAGGATTTGTGAACACTTTTTGTATCCATTTACTTGACAATTGACATGTTGTCACCTTAAAATCAGCCATATGCATCACAATATTTGACAATCCAACTGTTTAGACTGATTGAGAATACATATTTTTGTCCACCTAATTGTTTGCCAAGCGTTCTAGTAATTATCACATAAACAAAGAAATATCAATGTATCAATGACTTTAGTCCTGTGGAAGTCTTGTAAAACAGTGGATTGATGCTAGAGTTCATCACCAGTGAGATTCACTCAATATAGTCTACTTGAAAATTTTTATTCAGCCCAAGGTAAGGGGCATAGTATTGTAGAAATTTTAACAACAATAACTTGCTACTGTGGAATTAAACATAATCAGTTGCAAAATAGAGTACATTTTGCAAATAAGGTACATGGGAGTTGTATGAATAGCCTTATGCAAATTGTGTACACTGTGGTCGTGCGGATAGCCTCTGACATAGTTTTCACCAAGTAGAATATTAGCCGTTTGGAGAGCGCTTGTTTTTTAGAAAGGGGGATGGGGATAGGTAAACCATTTGGTAACTATAACATGCATATAATGGAGGCTGCAACCACGAGAGTTTAGCATGCAAGACTCCACTGAAATGGTCCATGTTCCTACCCTACCATTGGATCAGCTTGGTTCAACTACTGTGTTGTGTCCTGGGGTAATAAATTGCCTCAGAACTGAAAAAAACTACCAGTATTTGTGTTGTGCCATGAGATGACAAACCAATCCAGTGCAGGCTAATGTTTCTCCTGTGCCATGAATTTATATTCCATGTATATATATGCATGTAGCTTTGGAAAAATTTGTTGGTTTATTTAGTCCTGCCTCCATTCTTAAATTCTGTTTGAGATTATTGTTTGTGTGACGAACTTAGTCTTGCAGTGTTCTTGTTGAAACTGCTTGAATGATTGTAAATGTAATGCTTTACTCGACAGTGCTTGTAAAAGATATGTATCTAAAAGGGCATTATAAGTAATATTTAAAGCAAGTTTATTGGGTTTTAAGATATAACTATATGGTATACTTTTTGGATATTACTAGAGTATACAGCATGTGAAACTGCGGTCAACTTGCTATCCTTGACAAGTGAAGAGAAAGATTTTTGTTCTCCTTTATTCTGATAAGGGGCAAAATGTTCTTTTATTCTGTAACTTTAGCAATAGTGACTGGAAGGTATCCTAATTAAGAAAATTTTACACATGGCAGCATATTTGAAGATTTATCAAAATGTAGTTTCTGTGAACCGATCTGTGTACCATTTATACTCGCTTCCAGGTCAGATCCAACTGCAAACTGCACAGACCCAGACTTGCTGTTATCTGCAGACTGAAGTTTGTTTCAACATTGACCCTAATCTGCTGGCACCTTATGTAATAGCAGCACAGGGTCTGTGTTGTTTGCATTTGGACCTGTTTTGTGAGGAAGTATGAACAGTAGATAACGGAAAAAGTAAAGTAAAACAATGGAAAAAAATGAACTACTGGCCACATAAATGAAAAATATTGCCCAAGTAAATCTTTCATGATGAAGTAATTAACCAGACTTGCTTAGAGGTTTACTTGTAATTGCAGAATTGTATTTTATGGGGGGTTTTTGTCTCGATATTTATTAAATTAATCATTCTGTGCAACTTGCTAAATATGATTTATTCCTTCTTTTATGTAGGCATTATGTGGAACAACAATTAATGTGCCAACAATAAATAACAGAACCATCCCACTCAGGTTGTCAGAAGTGATTAGGCCAAACTCCATCAAGAGGATACAAGGAGAGGGACTTCCATTACCTAAACAGCCATCAAAGCGAGGGGACTTGATCATAGAATTTGATATAAAATTTCCAAGTAAAATATCAAGTGCAGCCAAAGAGATTCTTGCTGACACATTACCAGAGTCATAATGTAGCAAAAGTGGTTGTGAACACATGACAATTTTCAGAGAGAGTGATGTGATAAAACGGACATTTCATATGATCGAGACTGGATTGGTGATACTCTGACCAGGTGTTTGTCCAAAATTCAGGACAATCTGAAAATATTAAGGTACTTTGTGAAAGAACTTTGTATTTAGGTGCATGACTGTACTCCGGTTTTGCTCTATGCGCTGCTCTTTTGCCATTAATCCTTATTTATCTTCTTTAGCACAAAAAAGTTATCATTATGGTGCCTTTAGGGCTTATAAAGAAGCCCTAAGAAAACAGACAAAATATTGTTATGATTTTAGACTGAATAGAGCAAATCCCAAGCAAACTGAATAGAATGTATTCATAGCCAACAAAGCACATGACAGTTTCGTTGGCTGGCAAATATCTGGCCAATGCTTGATCCAGCTTGCACGATCTCAGGACCCACCCACCCCATTCTGCAAGCAAATTGTATAAGAATTCAAGTTTCAAGGGAGAGAAGATGCACAAAAGAAATTACTGTTGTTTGAGACAGTAACAATATTGCATGATAATTATAATAAAAAAATGTTGTAAATTCAACTCATTTTATCTTTTATATTGAAATATACCATTCTTCAGTCCGTAAGCCAGCACCATTCAGCATTTGTTTATAGTTAAAACTAGAAATCCCAAGAAGTCCATACACATACGCATATCATTGTTCCCAATGGGGTTTTGAAATTGCTTCAACACCAGAGACATACTGGCAGTTGTTTATTTTATTGGGTGTTACTGTTGAATGAAATGGATAAATGATTTTTTATGTCACGTACTGACAGGAGTCCAAAGGTTACACATATCCTGATAATGTGTGCACTTGGTGCAAATGCACTGATGGGAAATGCTCTGGTTAAACTTAAAACAGTGAGGTGGGGACTGTTGCTGAAGCACACAAACATTGCAGATGTTGAGGCAAAAAATCTACAAGATGTTGTTAGCATAGGCCAAAATATTTTTTATGGTTTATATTAAACAAAAAAGAAAGGATGACATGCAACCTGTATATGAAACCAAAAAATATGTAACCCCTGTAGAGCAGAGAAGGGTTGTGTCAATTTGAAAGGGGGTGGGAGAAAAAGGGCAATTTACTTTGAAACCCCATTAATGGTAAGTTGGGAAAAATAGCAATTTCATGAGCAAGCCTCACCTCAGGAAGCTATGGTACTGTCCCCATCCTCTTGCCTTATTTATTGGTGTGGTCAGCAAGGGAGTTTCTCTTGTAAATTCCTGGGTGCAACAGTGATCACTGATTTTAACTTTTTTGGGAACCAATGTCCAAAATAGTTTTGTCAGTGAATGGTTTACTTGAGGATGAGGAATACAGAAGGCTTGCAATGCGTAGCTGATTATCAACATGTGTGCTTGGGTCTTAATTTTGGGGGTCGGTGACAAATTCCTGAACCATTTTCAGATCTACTGCTATCCACTGGTTTTCTGTAAAATCAGTTTTACAATATTTTAGCAGCAAGTTCAAAGTGGCTGACTTGCCAAGCCTGTCTTATACCATGGAATTATAAGTTTATTCAGAGAATTGATAGGTGCTGTGATGCAAACCTTAGAAATAAAAAATTTAACATTGGCATATCCATTACCAGGTATTTTTTGAAAGGGCTATCCAGATCTTTAAATAGTTTGGATTTTTCTTGAAGTGATTTGCTTGTGGAGAAATGTTTATGAGCAGTGTTGAATGAATGGCCCTCTTAGGAAGTAAAATTACAAAAAGGTGAAGAACCTTTTAGTCACTCCAAAACACTAGCCACTTTATTTATGTAAAAAAAAAAGACTATTTATGTTGATTCTTGATTTTTAGGGCATGCAGTTGTATAAAGTAGGACTGTATCAATTGTAATTTGTGTTTGCATGTGTTTTTTATAATTCAGATTACTGATCATTTTTGCTTTGGCTTTTCATAATTTTTCAGTAAAATATTTTCTCTGTTCACATACAGAACATTTTCATAGTACATTTTGTTAAATTGATTTATAAATTGACAGGATTTTACATATCCCCAACAAAACAACCTGACCTGGTGTGAGAGGAGGATTTTATTTCCTTTTAATATAAATATCCTGTATTAATTTGGTTTTTATTGCTTTTACAAGTATAAATATATAATGTAAAACAGAAAAGATCCATACACTCATGTAGACATTCTCGTAAAGTCAGGGAGTTATTAGATTGTCAGAGAATATTAACAATACAAACTTACGAGTTATATAATGTATTACACTGTACATTATACGCTATCGAAACTTGAACAATGATGGCTCAGTGTTTTCACAAAGGCATCTGTAGCACAACCTAGCTATACATTTTTCAAGCCATTGGATGTAACCTGATTCTTATCACATATGAGATAAAAGTTTTGGGATGCACAATATCTGTAATGATATTTTGCAAGCAAGAGTGGCATTAATGAGACATCAGAATTTGTTTCCAAGTAACCAGAGTGATTCAATTGCTGAATATTTTCTATTCCTTCCTCACAGAAAGTACATGTGTTATCATCGAGTTTTTTCCTTAGATCTTGAATTTTGACAATAATTCTGTGGAAATCTAAAATGAAAAGAAACAACTTTTGTGTGCAATGTTATGCTACAATTAAAGACTTCTTACCACTACAGTAATGGTTTTCACAAGATTCCTGCAGCTTAGATTTTTATGAAATTGTTATAAATTATAAATTATTGCAAGGTGTGAAGTTTTATTTGGACTGCAAATACATGTATGTTGTTCCCATTTTCAGAAAGGTTTGATTTTTTTTTCTTGAGGGTTGATATCTTTTTAAGCACTAATAAAGTACTCCATGAATTTATTTATGTTCTTTGTTTCTATCAGTAAACCTTAATGATTCAAAATATCCTGTGCTCTGTATTCTTAAACTGATGAAAGTTCATTTGTTTTCTTTGTGCTAAGGTATAAAAAAATATTTTGCCAAACATTATTGATGAATTTACATTAGTTGTACATTATCAGTTAAATTTTTGCATTTAGCTCAGTTTTCTTGCACACTGTTAAGACTTTTGAATCTGACATCAGGAAGCTTGTTCAAGGGATACATCTTGAAGAGTACTACACCCTCACAAACATAGGTCACTGACCTACTTTTCATGCTTCACTGATTGAGTTGAGTTCTCAAGTTTTATTCATGGTAGAATTGTCAAACTAGATGATCATATGCATATATTAGTACCACATTCTTACTAGAAAAGAATGTCACTTGACCTCTATTTCAGATTATTCTGGCTTAAGTAAAGCTTTTGCATTCAGCTGCAACAAAAAAAAAAATTGCAACCAGTTTGTGTGTGTGTATACACTCTTGTACCTAGATTCATGAAACTTGGTGATGGCATGTGTCTTGACGAGTTCTACTCTCAGATAAAAAATGAGGCTAGTGTGACCCATATTTCATGCTTCACTGACTTTGGTTAATTTTTGGGGTTTATTTCACCTGGTAGAATCCTCAAAGTAGGTGATTGCATCTTAATTTGTTCACAACCATACAGCAAAAGTTCATGTTGTACATTTCACATCACACTGGCTTTTTGCATTTAGCTCAGAGGTGGATGTTTTTAGTGCCCTGTATACAAAGATTTATTTAACTTAGTGAGGGGATGCAACTTGATGAATACTAGAGCCTCATCACAGAAGTAGGTCACTGTGACCAGTATTATATCCTCACTTTCTAGTTTAAAATCTCAGCACTATTTATGCCAGAATCATCCAACTTGATTGTAAGGATAGTCTGTTAGTACCATATCCTGTTAACAAAAGGGCATTTAGCTCTTGACAGCACTGAGCTTATCTAATCGTAGAAGTGCTTATGGGCTCACCTGTTTTCTTATGTCCAATGTCCGTCCATCTGTTATCGCTACTCCTAGTTGGTCCTAAATGAAATGTTTAATATAGCTTCAGCAGCAGCCATCATGAAAATCATGTTATAGCTACTCTTGAATGAATGGTCATGTCAACATGTGGTTTTCACTAAAAGACCTCTAGTGATGTCTGCTTGGTCTTTAATTAAAAACTAAAATGGTGCTGATCTGTCATCCAGTATGGTCACAGTGGCAACCATTTTAAAAATCTTACCACAACTCTACATGAACAAAAAATCACACTGGCATGGGATTTTCACTACAGTTCTTATGTCCAGTTGATCTAAAATGGTGCAGATGTGATGCCCAATGTCATGTCTGCAGCACAACCAGTTTGAAATCTTGATGATATTTATACTGAAGGGATGGTTATGTCAACATGGGGTTTTCACTAGAAGAATGCTTATGACTTCTAGTTCTAAATGAAAATTGTGTTAATCTGCTACCCAATACGGCTCCCAGTGGCGATTTCGAAAATCTTGGTATCACTGTGCCCCCTGAACGAAAATATCGCCATTGAGTTTTCACCAGAAGATTTGTGATGTCGAGTTTGTCTTAAAAGAAAAGTACCATTTGCATATCCAATAGGACTGCTATAGTGGCCAGCTTGAAGATCTTTTGTTGCTACTTCACATGAATGGATGGTTGTATCATAATGGGTTTATTTTATTAACGATTTATTGTGATGTCTAGTTGGTTCTATGTCTAAATGAAAATGTTGCTGCTCAGACATCCGATATGCCCACTGCAGTGGCCATATTGATAGTACTACTCCTGAGTGAATATTCATATCAGTAAGGGGTTTTCAGTGAAAGACTTATTATGATGTCTAGTTGGTCGAAAATCAAAATAGTGCTTCTCAGATTTCCAAGATGGCCGTGACAAAGGCCATCTCGAAAATCTTATCACTACTTACAGATTGCTGGTCATATCGATATTGTGATTTCACCCAAAGGCTTCTTATGTTTAGTTAGTCCTCAAAATAGTGCCAGTTTAATATCCAATATGACCACAATAGCAACCGTTTGTAAATTTGTTAGTGTCACCGGGGAAAAAATCGGAAAGTCGTATCAGCAAGAGGTTTTCACTAGAAGACTTCTTATAACGTCTTGCTGGCCCTAAACGAGGATGGTGCATTTTGGCATCCCATATATCCACCACAGCAGCTAACGTAAATATTTTTTCGAAACTTGGAAGTTAAGAGGAAGCAATGGTCTTATTTTGAATTCGTGAAAATTCTTTTAGGCCATTAGAACATCGGTTCCTTAGAGGGACTGTTGTTTCTCTTCCAGAGTTAAATATATTGCAGGGTGTGAGTCACTGGGCACCGAGCTTAAGCACCGGTCACCGAGTTTTGATTATTTGTCTGTCGGCAAGGACTGGGTCGATACACCTACACCCTCTCCCTGTTCATATTGCCGTTGAATTTATTTGGAGACGGGGAGTGGGATTGTACTCGCCTGACAAGAGATGAGGATGGGATCGACATGCCCCTTTCATCTGTTCCCGTTTAATCCCGGTGGGATGTGCCCTCTCTCGCATGAGGCTTCTCAGCGGCCTGGACGTGACTGGACGTGGCACTGTTCCGTCACCTCAGGCCTTGTGAACGACAAAGGAAAGGGCCGCCACTCAGATCCTAGCCGATGGAGAAGGCATCATCAATCCCATTCGCCTTTAACGACAGCTAAACCCACTTCCGCATGAGCGGTTTCGGGACGACGGGGAAACATACCACCGTTCTGTTGCATGGTGAACACCGGACACACAGAAAAACGTCTCAAAAACTACTAAAAACATTTTATCCAATTTAACAGAAACCATTCTGGCATGAAGAAATTAAAGTTTTCATCAATGATGCTGGGTCACTATTAAATAGATCGACTGTTTCTGGACGTATCAGAACTTTTAAATGATTATTTAAGCTCTGCTAGTCATAGACCAGAAGAGCTTACCGGCTGGTCCGTCGTCCATCCGCCCGTCCGTTAGAATAAAGTTTTTATTGCAACTACTCGGAGGAAAGCCTTGAAACTTTACACACGATTATCCCATGGTTTAGTTTGTCTTAAACGAAAATGGTGCTGTTTAGACTTCAAATATGGGAGCCAGCTTGAAAATCTCGTTATCGCTACTCCTCGTGATTGGATGGTCATATCAACATGGGATTTTCACTAAAATACTTCTCGTGATGTCTAATTGGTCCTAACCAAGAATGGTGACAGTCTGAATCCAGTATAGTCACAATCGCAGCCATCTTAAAAATCTTATAACCGACATGCGATTTTCACCACAAGACTTATGATTCCCATTTGATCTTAAATAAATATGGTGCCGATCTGACGCCCAATATGGCCACCAATACATCCATTTTGAATTTTTTTATTGGTACTCTTTCTGAATGGGTGGTCATATAAACCTGGTTTTCAGTAAAAGACTTCTTATGATGTCTAATTATTCCTACGTAAAATGGCGCTGATCTGGCATCCAATATGGCCATCATAGCCATTTTAAAAATCTTGTTGTCACACCTCCACATGAACAGAAAGTCATTGACGTGGGGTTTTCACCAGAAGATGTATCCTAAATGAAATGTCGATCTTATGGCCAGGACAGCAGCCAGCTTGAAACTTTTGTAGTTGATACTCCTTCTGAATAGGAAGTAATTATCTTGAAAACACTGTTATCTCTGCTCCTCTCCAAATCGATGGCTATATCAATAAGTGGTTTTTACCAATAGACTTCTTATGATACCAAGATGGCCCTAAACGAAAATGGTGCCAGTCGTACATCCAATATGTCTACCACGATGATTGTCTTAAAAATCGTGTTGCCAGTACTTCCCCTGAATGTGGATGATCATTAAAAAAAATGGGGTTTTCACCAAACGACTTTTATTTATTTCTACTAAATGAAAAGGGTGCCAAGCTGACATCCATTATATGTATCGCAAAGCAGCTAATTTATAAGTCTTGTTATCGCTGAAGAATATCAGAGATAGTTTCAGCATTCTGCGGTTAAAAGAAGAAGTGATCTTATCTTGAATGCCAGAAAATTCATTTCGCCCAATAGAGCGTCGGTCCTTTTGAGTGACTCTTGTTTACAAAATCGCCCAGTAGAGCGTCAGTCCTTTTTAGGGACTCTTGTTTACAAAATCACCCAGTAGAGCGTCAGTCCCTTTTAGGGACACTTGTTTATCAAACCGCTCAACACAATTTGACAGAAAACGTCTTGGCGGGAATGGTTTCCAGTTTGATGCAAATGATATCTATCCGTCATCAAATATGACCATCGTTACTTAAAATAGAACAACCGTTAAAATGAGTCTTCTCTGACAATGTTCAAAAACTTTAAGGCCAACTTTGACAGGATCCATCCTGACCGAAAGCGCTTTCAGTTGTTGTTGTTTTGGGGGTTTTTGGTTTTGTTTTCATTTGGGTTTTTTTATTGTTGGGGTTTATTGTGCATTTTCACGACCAAATATGACCACCGTTACTAACAATAGACAAGTTTCTTCACGATTTCTTCTCTTAATCTCCTCGACAGAATTTGATAAATATTGACAGTTTCTGACATAAAGCGCTGGCATTTCAACTTTGTGCAAATGATATCAATCTCCTGTCAAAATATGGCCACCATTCCTAAACATACAAATTTTTAAAAGACGTCTTCTCACATACTACTCCCCAGAATTTGTGCAAATCTGACTGCATACATCCTGGCATAAAATGATTCAAATTTATACAAATGGTGCTTGATCCATTATCAAATTTCGCTGCTGTTACAAAAATTAGAGTAGAAAAAAGACCTTCTCCCATGCCCTTAACAGATTTTGACCAAATTTTGATAGTAAGCTTCCTGGTACAAAAGACCTTCCAATATGGGATAAATAATGCGCATTTGCCATTAAATATGGACGAAAATACAACAAATAACAAAATAGAAAGACACCTTGAAACCGTTGTTTTCATAGCATTCGCAACCAAAAGCATTGGAAAAAATTTCAACAGAAATCGCATTACAGATCTAGATTTCTTGTCATAATGCGTTTACATATGACAGTTGAACAGATATCAGGTAGGCGAGCTATGTCAGGCTCAGAAGGGACTGGGCCAGTTGTTAACGTCAGAGTCTCGGGGTGCAATATTGGTAAAATCAGCATCGTTCAAAACTATATGGAGTCACTTTGTGATTACTCCTCAAGTGATCTGTATGAACAATGTTTTCATAATAGTTAACGAAATGACCGTTTTTGGTCTTTCTAGTTAAAAAAAAAAATTGTCAGAAATTGAAACAACCCTATTGCATGACAGTAGAAACATACGTGTCGTAACACCATATTGGTCACTGATGTTTCGGGAGTGCAACTAAAACATTAACAGTGCTTGATTAAGGGATATTCAAAAATGAGCGTGCATCTTTTGGACTTTGTTGATATTTCGTGATATTATGGAAACTAACAATTTAAATTGCATATTCTGGTGTCAGTTGATTAAATACTTTTACCTTTTTGTAATTATAGTAACATCATTTAGATACTCCTATCGTTCAGAAATAATTACAATATGGAATTTTTGCTGGACATATATATACCTTAAAGGCGGGAGGATAAGAATTTACAATTGGATATCAAGCATCATTTAATGTCGATGCCATATTCGCTAGCCAAGGGTAGTCGATCCACTTCGCTGCACACTGTGGAACGAATTGGATTGATGGCCTTTTGCTAGCAACATGTGTAAGTGGATCGACGTCCTTTGGCTGCCAAAGATAGGTCGAAGAAGATTCCAGCTAAGTATATTCATATACTATTCTTCTCCTTTGTTGCAAGGAGACTGGACAACACAACCAGTAGATGGCGCATAAACTTTTCACCTGGCTCACAAATAAATAATAGTTGCAAAATGTGTGAGGCTTGGGAAGACATCAGCCTTAACATCTGTACAGGAGAAGGAATGCAGCTTTAAATCACCGACTAATCATGTGTCAGAATTTTGGGTTGAATCCGAGTTAAGTATGAAAATGTTGTATGTATAATGGTTAAGATTAGGCAGGGTCGTGATGATGATATCATAAATGGAAGCCTGAAGTATCCCGATACAAAAATAATGCAGTCCTAAGACCAATGAATTCGTGTCTCACTTCACATGTACATGTTCTAAGTCTGCCACATGTTTAAATTGTATGACTAAACTACCACGCATTGCATACTCTGCTTATATGCCGTTGGCTGTGATTTTGTTTAAAATGATGGTTTTGTTTTATTTCTAATACCTGGAGATAATTTTCTTTTTTAAAGTAATGTAATGGATATAATTAAAACTCTTCTTTTACCCACAAATGAGTTTTATTAGTTTTGAGAGCTAGTTGAGTGCCAGAAATTTCTTTTCCACAATATTTCAGCCTTCTGCACTCCCCCTGTCGAAAATTAATTGATCGGTACCTTATATGCAACTATATTTAAAAGTGGCTGCACAGTTTATTCTGTGCTTTTCTTTCTTCCCTCTACCTCCCCTTTTTCTACATGTAATTTTTTTCCCAACCTGACGCAAAGTGTTCTTCATTTGTCCTTTCTTTATCATCATGTGGTGAACCTGTTAGTCATCTTTTCTTACCGTATCTCAACCCGCATCACTCCCAACCCTTTTTCATCGTTATAATCAGAACCACTATACCACTGCTTTCACTACTAATCGAGGGCGTTGTTAAAAAAAAAATTTAAAAAAAAATCAACAATGTAAAAAGCTATCGCTGCAAAATTGAGAAGGTCCTCTTCATCAGTGAGTGTTGTGCAATGATGAATGGGCTTTAAATATCGGCAAGTAAGGTAAATCATCACTCAGATTTTGGCGTGTTAATGTGGGTGTGTGTTACTAGGTGATTTTAAACCCCTGTAGCCTGGAAAACAGCCAAAGTGTGTATTTATTTTGAGTATCTGATGTGGGGGAAAAATAGATTTACACATTACTTCATGATGTCTATGGTTTGGTATGCCCTAAAAGTACTTTGCCTCAACAAGGATAGCACGAAGTTCTCAAAACAAAGAAAAAGGCGAAATTGAGAAGAATACTTTCAAAAGAACCTAAATATATAAATCAATCAATCATTAATCACTAAATCTATCGCCTTTTCTGCCTATAATGCCTGTTTTCCTTGATACAAACTTATAACAGTGTACTGATTTCTGACTAAATTCACACACACACTCACGCGCGCGCGCGCGCGGCATGTGATGATGTGTGATTTGGATTTTTAACGTAGCTTTAACTGTTTTTCAGTCATATCGCTACGATGTCTGCAGTGTGGCAGTTTATAGTGATGTCTAGTACCGAAGCATCATACAGCAGACATGTAGCATGATATCCCACCCAGTCACATTATCCTGACAGCAGGTCGACCAAGCCTAACACTAACCTCTTAATTCTGGGCGCCTAACGAGGCAGCTGTTAGAACCATTTTTGTAAGTCATTGGTATGACCTGGCCGGGGCTCGAACCCCAGGCATGTGGTGATGTGAACGGATGGAAAGGATTGCACTTAACTTTGTGGTGCACCCTTACAGGATTCGGCTCAAAATTATTTTAAAACTGTTTCTTTCTCATCATTCTCGCAAATCTTTCTTATTGCTGGGCCATCACGATTACACACACACACACACACACACACACACTATTGTGCCCTACTGTCGGAAACAGTAGGGAGAGTACACTTTTCATTATGATGGCAGGGGAGAGCTTCGTAAATTGATCACACACACACACACACACACACACAATTGTTCCCTACTGTTGGAAACAGGATGGAGAAGACCCTTTTCATTATGGCGGCAGAGGACAGTTTCGTAAATTGGCCAATTTCTTAACTTGAATCTATGATACGGCTTTTTAAGATATTATTGTTTAACAATTAAAGCTTTGGATATATTTGTGGATTAGGTACTTGTGTTGTTATTGAAATTGACGTGAGGCATGTACATCTCCCATAGTGTGTGTGTGTGTGTGTGTGTGTGTGTGTGTGATTTGGGTTTTTAACGTAGCTTTAACAAGTTTCCAGTCATATCGCTACGATGTCTGCAGTGTGGAAGCTTATAGTGATGTCTAGCACTGGGGAATCATGCCGCAGACATGTAGCATAATGTCCCACCCAGTCACATTATTCTGACACCAGCCGACCAGTCCTAACGCTAACCTCTTAATGCTGAGCTATGGAACGCCACAGCTGTCTTAAGATGATAACTTTTATTATATGATGTGCAAACTTCTTTATATGCGGTGCTTTCGTACTTATATGATGTGCAAACTTCTTTATATGCGGTGCTTTTGTCCTTAGACCTCCCTTAGTTACTTTGCAATATATAGACAGTGAAATACCATTTGTCGGCTAGGAAGATGAGCTAGCCACCCATAGCAGTAGACATGTTGGTTCGCTACAAGTGGTATAGCACCAGTCCGTGAAACTCCGAATTTGAGAATTGGCTTATGTCCCCACCCCACCCCACCCCCACTTTACTTTCTTTGAATAAATCCCATCATACGGTCTGACTCAGTTTTCGTGATATAAACCCTAAACATGACAGAAAAGTTCTTGATTAAGGTGTCGGCGAGCGCGTTTGCATCAATCTGATAATTAAAATTCTACGGCTCCATTTTTATCTCTCGCTGAAGAAAATGTGGTAGGTTCGCATATTTTGTCTGTATCTTTTAGGTTAGTGGTATGAAACTGATACTAGAATAATTTTCCTCCGTTTTATCGATTTTATGTGGAATAAATGAAAGATATCAAGATTGACGTTGGCCATATGGTGTTTGAAAAGACTAACGTATAAATAGGACGTTACATTTTCAGCGAGCAGGTATTAATGTACGCAGTAATCTATGTGGATAATAAACGTATCACATGAAATCGGTGTGTAAATTGTACATGTATGTATCTCGTGAAGGCAGTGTGTAATATGTACATATCAAGTGAATGTTTTGTGTAAAATATACATATCACGTGAAAGTGGTGTGTAAAATGTACATGTATGTATCTCGTGAAGGCAGTGTGTAATATGTACATATCAAGTGAATGTTTTGTGTAAAATATACATATCACGTGAAATCGGTGTGTAAATTGTACATGTATGTATCTCGTGAAGGCAGTGTGTAATATGTACATATCAAGTGAATGTTTTGTGTAAAATATACATATCACGTGAAAGTGGTGTGTAAAATGTACATATCACGTGAAACTGGTGTGTACGTGAAAGCGGGTAGTAAGCATTAGAGCCGGAGTCTCGAACTCAAACCACCCCGAGGGCCACACCACGTTTGTTTTCTCTCATGACACCTTGTGGCGCCAATCATTTTTCGGGCCACAGGATACGGCTTGGCGGGCCGCGTGTTTGAGACCCCTGCATTAGGCAAATGAACTTTAGAAGGATATAAAGGTGACAGGTGCTGGCAACCAAAGATGAATCCGTTAGCGGGGCTTTGGCAAACAAAGAGAACGAAGTGGAGAGTTGGAAATACTAAACACATCCTCTTATCTACATCACTCAGCGAATAGATATATAAAAGATACAAATACATAGATTCTGTCATTGGTAATTAGTCCATAACTGGTCACTTACCAGTAATTTTCTGTTTCTGCGCTGATAAACCATCGTAACTGTATTGGCAGAGAATTTGTCTGACATGAAAACTTCGGTTTCAAACAGAATAGCTTGATAGATTTAGAAGGTGATTGACGTGTTACATATCATTTGGGGAAAATCCAAAAGAAACAAAATGAAACAAAAGAAATAATCCCCCCACAAACACCAACAACAACAATACAAACGCACATACTATTGTCGCACGCATCATCCAGTGATAAATTTGAGTTGCATAGCGTTCTCCGAAATATGGCTTAAGACCAGGTCAGGAAGACTTGTCAGGACATGTGGTTTCTTCGAGAAATGTGCATGACTTTTAAGGAAAATAAGTATGAAACCCATGCATAAGAACTACTCTCTCTCTCTCTCTCTTAACACCCTCAGTTTTGGTCATTCAACCCTCACTTATTCACCATTACATTTTTGCATATGTACATGTATCATTCTAATTTCCTCATTTTATTAGATTCATAAACAAATGCAAGGAAGAGTTTTGACAAAATGAATGAGTCTGTTGATTGGCAGTAAAAATAGTATGAATAAAAATGTAGTATATACGGTAGTAATTCCAGGCCACCCATCCCTCTACTACTCAAGAAATTCCAGGGTGCAGTATAATCAATAATAATAATAATAATAATAATAATAATAATAATAAATACAAAGTCTAAAGTAGGGGGTCGATATCTGTCAATCATCATATGCTACTGAAAATGAACTGATGTAAAAGAAATGGGAACTTTATATCAGAGTTGCAATGCTAATTGGGGTAGTATATAAAGTGATGATTGACTTTTTTGGACTTATGTAGGTGGTCAGCAAAGGTTACTTTGTTTACTATTTGAAATTACAACAATAAGTCAGACGCTGACTATATGACATAAAAACTGATACAGAGTTAGCAGATCTAAATAAACAGTGCCAACCATAATAAGACTGTATTTATTATATTTGGACTTTGGCATTGCTATATGTAAAGTTTGTATAGGCTTAATGTTACTCGGAGTGTTTGTGATACAATGATGTGTTGGATTGATGGATTCAAAATACTTGTGGTATCTTTTCTTGCTTGTAATGAGTGATGAATTTACTGTTCGTTGCTTTTTATAGTGCTAAAAATATTCTATTTATATGCTACAGAAATGTCATAGATTTATGTCGCCACAGTCCAGGACGTGCAGAGCGCGATTACACCTATTGCACACTCTACCATAAGCATGGTCAAATAAACTTATAAGCGACAATCACACTAAAAGCCAAAACAACGAAGCGTGTATGTACTAGTATTTACCTGTTCATCAGAAAGTGAGTTAAAATCTAAAAGCTGAGATTGTCTTTTTTTTCAAGTTTTACTTTATTTTCTGAGTAGATGCATACAAATTAAAGGGGTGCTTTAGGTTGTTTAATACGGAGATACCAAACCTTGCCCTCTCAGTCTCTCATTTAATACTTCAAGTATCTTTGTTCTATTTTATTAAACTTCGCTTTTTTTTCCCTGGAATTCTTCTTGGGGCCTAACTTGCGATTTTTCAACTTCATATGGGCATAATAATGGGTTAATTAAATTAACTGAACAGACAGCTGAAATCCTGCAAACGCTATACCATTAGCTGTTGCTTCTCCAGTAAGTAACCTGCAGTCACTTCATACGCTGGAAACAGTATAAGAAGTAAATTTTAATAATGCTTTGTCTTTAATTTTCGACCAACTTCTTCTGTGTTTGACAACTCCAGATACTAAAATAGTGTCATCTCATGGATAGTATGTAGTTGTTTCTTTTACCCTGTAAAATTCAGCACCTCCGCTGGCGCCACGTAATTCTCTTTCGTAGGCAAATTATTTTTCTTTACCACTAACGCAATGTAAAAATCAACCGTAGTACTAAATAGAACTTTTGAGTGTCAAAATAAACAATACAAGTTGATTAAACTTGTGTATAAGCCTTGTGTAGAATGATGTAATGGTTTGAACTATTTACTGTGCGAAACTTTAGTCAGCAAAATTATATGGATTATAGTCGAATCCATAAATAGCAACTAATTTACAGTGTGTTACTTTTGACTTAAAATCGTCGAACAAATATTTGCTTTTAGTCGGGATGATTCTGTCCTTTAAAGAGTTGAAATTACATTATTTAAATTTATGGCTAAAACCATATCATATGGATAATCTTGATTTGACACTACAGTAATCTAAAACCGTGTCATAGGGGTAATCTTGATTTGACACTACAGTAATCTAAAACCATGTCATAGGAGTGTCTTGATTTGACACTACAGTAATCTAAAACCATGTCATAAGGGTAATCTTGATTTGACACTACAGTAATCTAAAACCATGTCATATGGGTAATCTTGAGTTGACACTACAGTAATCTAAAACCATGTCATAAGGATAATCTTGATTTGACACTACAGGAATCTAAAATCATGTCATAGGGGTAATCTTAATTTGACACTACAGTAATCTAAAACCATGTCATAAGGGTGTCTTGATTTGACACCACAGTAATCTAAAACCATGTCATAGGGGTGTCTTGATTTGACACTACAGTAATCTAAAACCATGTCATAGGGGTAATCTTGATTTGACACTACAGTAATCTAAAACCATGTCATAAGGGTAATCTTGATTTGACACTACATGAATAAAACAAGAAAATAATAGACATCCAGGTAAAAAGTTAGGTTGCTATTAAAACTCCTTTGTATAGTTTATTAATTTTGCTTAATTCATCCATTCAATCACCCACTACAAGACTTCTTACATTCATTTTGTTGCTCAGTTCTGTTGTGAATGTTTTCTTGTTTTGTTTATTTCGGCTTTAATTGCACCAGCTTTACCACTTAATGTAAGAGTAGTTTTATTTATTTAAGTATATGCCGTTATTTCCAACGGTAGCGGGTTCTATACCCGACCCGGCCAGCTATGGTCGGCTGCTTCTTCGTGACCTTGGGAAAGGCAATTAGCTTCTAATCCCTCTGCCTGATGTAATGTGTTATAAGTGGGGTTAAAAACCAACCAACGACAACATAAATTGTTTCTCATTTCCTGCATCCTTTTGTCTATTTCGTCAATGCTACCTGTGTTTCACTGATATTCTGCATGTCACTGTGTATCTCGTTTAGATTGTTCAACCTCATTGTGTGATTTGTTGCTATACTCGTGAAAGGTAGCATCTTTATCGCTTTTGATTTTTTAGTAGTAACAGAAAATGAGGTTTCTATCTCCGAGACCTCTACCCCTCCAAAACCCTTTTATGTTGACATTTTCTTCACCAGCCTTTTCTAGCTTTCAAATGATAAAGGTTTTTCTAGCATATTTCTGACAAAATATGATTTGTCGAGGTAGGTGGTCTCGGAGATAGAAACTCATTTTCTGTTACTACTATTACAGCCATATTGAATTTAAATTATTTAAAATAAAAATAATCATTTAAAAATATGCGCGCCCTCGGGGTCACTTTTTGACCTTTGACCTATGACCCTGAGCTTTGACCTTGAACTTTAACCTGGGTTAAAGGTCAAGGTCAAAGGTGAAGGTTAAAAGTTAAAAGTTAAAAAGGCCAACTTAGCCGTGATAGCGCCGTGGCATTGGTCTTACTCTAACCGTAATAATAATAATAATAATAATAATAATAAACAAAAATAAACAGTTCCCTTCATTTCATTTTTTTGCCTTTCACGGGGTCCCTTCATTCATACCTTTCTTATGGCGGTTATGGGGCACCCCATGAGGCTTTCTTTTTTGGCTGACATTCTTTCTGAATGTTCCTGTGTGGGGTACCCTTCAAATGAGGTTGAGAGCTCACATACGCTATTATTTATTTTAGAGGGCTCCTGCATAGATTCCCCCCCACACACAGCGAATCGCTAAACGAAACGAAACTTTAGAGATTCAGAGGGTTGCCTAGGCTTTTTGATTTCGTGTACACCCCCTCCCCACATCAAACCCCGGGGAGAGTGCAAAACGCAAACGTTGTTTGACGTGGTGAGGACGAGTACATGAAATCTTTTGGGGCTTGGAGCCTCCCACTTATATACAAAACTGCCAGAATGCCTGCCGTCGACAATGTGTCAGTCAAGGGGATCGAACCCGAGGCCTCAGTATGATAATCCAACGTTATAACACTGCGCCACCGTCCGATTCTTGCAATTATACGTTTCAAAAATTCTTATAAAGTTACCTAATGCTGTATAAACTGCATGTGGATCTAAAATAAATTCACACACGTTCCAGAAATTATTATGCTGAATAAACTGCAGTGTGAATCTAGAATAAATCTAGATATTATTATTACTAAATAGACTGTACTGTGGATTTAAAATAAATCTGCCGGATGTCGTTGTGAACAGCTGTCGCATGACCTACTAAGTGTATGTTGTATAGCTGGAAGTCAATGACTTACCTGGAATTTGCACGGCCATATTGAAGATATAAAATAACCTACTGGAATTAACGCAAGATAATGTACATCAAATTTATCAGTTAAAGGTGTAAAATATCATTTTCTATTACAAATTATGCTGATCCACACTGACTACAGACAATTAAGTTACTGAATACGACACACACAAAAAATAAATCGGGACGGTTATGTAATATAGCAAGCGGAATAACTGCTTAATTACTACTACCAGAGTTATCTCCCTTTACAATACAAGGAAGACAGACAGAGTCATCTCCCTTATTTTTGTTTAAAGAACTTCATCACCTATTATTAAAATATCAACAGTAGATACTAGGAATAATTCATTATCGTATTTATACAAACAAAATTTAATTTTTCCGCTTACTTTCCGATGACATTCAAATAACTCTCTTATTCCTACCCTGGTGAGAACATACTTACCACCTTTTGCAAAAACCTTCGACTGGTTCAGGTCAATATTTATTTTCGTGTATTTTTCTTGACTGATCGGATCATGAAGAATATCATATTTCAGCATAAGCTCATCTCTCAACTTTTCAGGATAATCAAAATATTTGCTGTTATCTGATTTAATAAGCGAGAGTTTTATTTTATCAAATTTACTAAAAGAAATACCTGAAATTTCATCATTAAATTCAACTGATAATTGCTGGCCATTAACCATTATTTTTTTAAGTTTGCTACTTACTCCATCGGCTAATGTTAAATTTTCGAACATTATTTATAAAGTTTAGACAAAATTGCGTAGTGTCCAATCGCTAACGTATTAATTTCGTCCTCGCAGTATCTCTTATCATCAAAATTACTTTGTCCACGTTTTATAATTGTATCTGTTTCAAGTTTGTGATGATTTGTTCTGATAACATTTGTTTTAATAACATTAGTGCAGGTATTTAGCGCTGCATTAAAATCATCAAATTTCATACACTTTTTTACATATCCGCGAGGAATACCTTTAGCTTTTTTTGTCAGTTTATCGTCATCTAAAATTACGGCATACATTTTACTTCTTAGTCCATCAAATTCCCTAACTGGCGCAAGCATAAATTCGTCTTTCATCTAGCCGATGACTTTTTTATTTGCATTATCATGAAATCCACTACTTTTTGGATAATTCGATAAATCAAATGAATTTTTATTGTTATAAACATCTTGATAAACATCCTCACATTTTATGTTATAAACAAGTGAATCCGTATCAGTAAATAGCAACTCCGAATCTGGCCACTGCTTTTTGGTAAAATTATATTGAAAGTCGTACATTAGTCATTTTGATATATCAAGTACAGCTGCACCAACATAAATCGGTTTATTTAACTTTAAATTTGTTTTTCGTCGCTGTATTGCAACAAGATTTTCATTAAATATTTTCATACTGACAAAACCGTCATCGTTAACTTATTTATTTCTGCGATTTACATCATTTGCACTTTCAATGTTGACTCGCTTTCTGATATTTTCCATCGTCTTACCGAACACGGAATTATTCATTAACTTGAAAACGTTTTTCTCAAAGTCGGTCTTAGCAATATCACGACGTTTGGTATTTAAATCAATATAATCTGCCATCCGATGCGATTGATTAAATTTTAACACGCGATGAACTAATCGAATTTTTTGATGTTGTCATTGCCTGTTGTTCAGGCGATAATAAACTATAATTGATCATCATTGACTCTGCACAAAACGGATAGTCGTTATGTAGATCATGTAACGAACTAGGATAATCGAGATCAACTTTAACAAAATAACTGACATTTTCTGGTAAATTTTTTTCAGTTTCTTTAAGAAAGTGATCTGGAGTTATCCAATGAAATCCACTACACGGCATTGGTTCTGACATAGCATAATGAAGCAAATCATTAGCGTCGAGATAAATAATATAATTTGACGGTAAATTTTTATCATAATTTTTTTAAGTACTTATTACTAGCTACCGCATATTTTTTGTTATAACGCTAATTCCGCCGGGAATTCCTTTTTCAATAACGTTAAACATATCAACATCAGTTAAGAAATCCAATTATATATTGCTTGTTTTTAGCAGAGCATCCCATCATAATTCTGGCGCAGAATAATACCAACATGGATCTAATCCATAATTTTCATGACTAACTTTACGAAAACTCTCGAAAACATCTGCTAGTAATAATACATCTGTTTTCAAATATAAATCATGATAATCATCAAGTGTCTTACAACCAAATTTATTCCAAATTTCCTGTGCATATTTCTACTCGTCATCTGTAATATTTTCATTTTTTAGCTGCGAGTAAAATTTATCTTTGTTAGGAAGATAAGTTTAATCAGATCTGCTCCAGTCGTCGAGATACTCATACGGAAAGACACCTTTTTTGTCAGAGAGACGTTGTCTCCACCAAAGCAACTTTTTCAATTATTGAAACAGCTACAAAATTTTACAAACTGATCTAATGGTGCTGCCATAAATTGCAGACTGTCGATGAAACGTAATTTGCCAAGCGTAACTGACATACTTTTCAAAATTGTTTGGAATACATTTTATTATATTATTTAATTTTAGTTTAGATTTAATTTCCTCATCGCCAAATTCTTCGACAATGATATGACTTTCATAACCACGAAAATTATGTAAAACGACAGGAATAAAATCTGGCGCATGAAATTCAAATTACAAAATATTATGTGGTGCTCCGCGATAATGGCCAGTTAGATGACAGTGATCGCGCACTTTATCGCTTGAAGGCATAGGTTTCTCGCAGATATGACAATTACCTGCCTCATCAAAATCAAGTTGTTGTTTGGATGTTATTTTTATTGGAGCTGTTTTAGATAATCTATTGAAAACTTTATTAACATCGTCAATAAAAAAATTTTGCAACCACACGGCAGGATATTTACCTCTGTACAATTTTGTTGGACTTGAAAAATTATCGTTAGCGCAACAAACCACTTTATAAGCTGCTCCACAGGGAACATGTTGTTGTATTTTTCTGGTGCTTGACTTATTTGGATCATTTTCTGCGCCTGCCACAGGGACAAGTAGACACTCGAAATCAGCGTAAATAACAAACGGAATATTTAATTTATGATTATAATTTTTAAATTTTAATACTTTTTCTTTTTCTCCTGGCATTGTTATTCTTTGAACATTAACACAGTATTTAAGATGCTCTTCCAGTTTTTCATCCTTAGAAAAACCTTGTAAACAACAGTAGCAGAAATATTTCTTATTTTTATTTTTATTATATTGTCTTCCAACTAGGCCGTTAGAGTTTTTTTATCCAAACGTAATGATTCCTATAACACAGCAAGTTTATTGTCAATTGCGAAGCTTTTTCTGAAATATACCTTGGATAAACATTTTCACTCTCGTCAAGACCAAATATATTAATTGAAATATTATTTTGTTTTTCAAACTTTGGTATTTGATTTTCTACAACTGGAAAGTTAATGCTATTAAAATTTAATTTTGATACGTGATTAAAATACTTGTCAATACGTTCAGCAATTTTTTTCTGCTGGAAACATCGCAGAAAGAATAGCCCACTGGAAACATCTATCAAAGTTCTTTACGTTTATGCAACATTTTTTGTTTTTAATTTTTTGAGGGAGATCAAAGTAAGAACTACCGCGAAGTACGTTATATTTCACTGTGTGAAATAAAACTTCTTTTTTCATTTAAAATTTCCAACCTGATCCTGATGCAGTAAATTCCTCCAATTTTTTATTTATTTCCTGATGTATTTCATCAGCGATTGAGGAAATATTTGTTCCAGCTAATATTTTTCGTGATTTAGCTGTTAAATATGGTTCGGTAATATCGTTGCTGAAATCTACATTTTCAAAGATTATATCAAGTATATCCTTTTGAGGTGCATGTAACTTTTATAAAATAACGTGATACTGCACTATTAGCTTGATACTTTTATGCACTGCAAGTTCTCGCGTTACAGTCGGATGCAGAAGATGAAACAAATTTGTAGAGTTAAAATTTGCTAAAATATTTTGATTATCAGATTTATAACAGTTGTCAAATCCTGCAAATGCGGTAGCTATTTTTGTAGGTTCTCCTATAAGGCTCTTTTTAGCAATATTTCGCAATTTCAGCATTATATTTATATAACATTTTTTATATTTAATTGATATCTCACCGCACACCGCGCACGCGCTAGTTGAAAAACCAATTAGAGATATAAAAATGCTTATAGTATAATGAAACAAAATCTGACAAACGAAAGCGAGCAAGAATACTATTATGTTCATCCCAAGTATAACTTATACGCGGGAAATATGTTAGGGTCGGTGATTTACGCCGAATACGGACAACCGTTTGGTAAATCAACACCAGCTTGTTATAAGATTAGCGTTAAAGGTGACAATGCTGAGAGAGTTGAAATGTTTAGGAAAGATTTTATTTACACTTTGTTTTGCGGAGACATCCCAGACGGACAAAGAGTTTACAGAGTAAATGGATCAATAAATGATGATAATATTGGAAATTTAGCATTGCAAGATGAATTTCAACCTCATCCCGTGTTTGATCTCTACGAGGCAAAATGATAATGGAATTATTCGAAATATCCAAACGAAAAAATGTTGTTCGTTTTATGAACAACAACGGTTATCTTAAAATAAGTGTCAGAGGAACACTAACAGATTTTGTTTGTTATTTTAGTCATAGATTTATTTATGAAACTTTTAACGGCGCTATTCCAAATGATTTAGTGATAGACCACGTCGACGGTGTTAAAACAGATAATCGTCTAGAAAATATCGAACTTGTTACGTCTAAAGAAATTAACAGACGAGGACGAGGAGGTGGTATTAATTTTAGATGTTCTGCTAAACCTATAATATCATATAACATTAGTACAGGTGAGGAATTAGAATTTCCTTCGATGACAGCTGCAGCAAAACATTTTAAAATTCATCCACAATCAATAAACGATGTAGCAGATGGCAAAACTAGATCAGCAACATCACAATCAACATTTGACAGAATTATCTTTAGATATGACGATTAATTATATTTTCTAGCTCGGTTTTGGTAAGACAATTATGAGCAAACATTAAAACATCATTTTTATTAAATTTCAGTGTAATAAATGCACTGTCATTAAGTTTATTTTTTTCTGCTGCTGTTAGCAGAATCTTATTAGAATCACCTTGCATAATAATAACGTCAACAGAATAAGAACTATACCCTAATAAACATTTTCGCACTGCTTCGGCTAATTCTCTGTAATTTAATATATCAACTTTCTGATGATACTTTATCTCGTTAGTCATTTATAGTAATAAATTAGATAAAAATATATTATAATATGGATTTAATGAAACGACTTGCTGATATATATGCTGACGATAATTTTACAGCAGGAGATGCTATAGTCGCAGATAAACACAACTCGGTTGATTACACAGAAGACGACATCCTGGACGGGGTTGATAAAAAAATTACTGCAGACCGACAACTGGACGATATGATGTTAAGTATGATATCGCCCAAAAAATAATAAAATTTAATTTTACTGTTGCCAAACAACAAATATTTTGGCAACTTATAAAATCTTTTCTTAATCTGAAAATTGCTGGCCAACAGAGGAGAATAAAATACAATTTTATTTATGGTAAAATATTTAATTTAATGCCAGTTGATAATGCAAGAAAGTTACATTTAATATCGTTGTGTAGACCGGTTAAATGTAAATGTGTACAGCTAAAATACGAGCAAATTTATAAAAATATTATTTCAATATAGATTTAGTTGGAACCCAGCTGTTAAATTTATCACTGTATCCTCTCCATTTAACTACACTTTTGTTACCTTTCTTCCTGATAACTTTTTCAATAACAAATATATCTTGCTCACTTTTTTGTAGTTCCTGCTCGTAAAAACTACCAGTTATAGGCTCACCCAATAATTCTTTTAGCGCGTATGTTACAGGTATTGTCAGTAAAACTTTATCAACAACAAATACTTCTTCGCTCCAGTTTAGAGTAAATCCTTTTTCAAATGTTTTTTTCGTCCGAGAAATTCTAACTTTATCACCAACTTTAAATTTATGTCTGCGGCACATGCTTTCATTTGCATGAATCGGATTTTTAATTGCATCATTTGGTGACATTTTTATTGATCTGTGCTTTGTGTTATTATATTTATCAACAATCTGCTGTAGATCGTCAACATAATTATTTTTATTTTAGCTGTCAAATGTTTATGTATCAGCTCGTTTAGAGTGCGATTAAATCGCTCGACGATAACGCTCTTACCTTCAGTTCAAGCAATTTATTTTTTTTAATGTTATTTTGTTCCAGAAACTGCTCAAATTTTTTTATCAAAAAAACTTTGCTCCATGATCGGTCCAAATTCTGTTTGGTTTTCTTTCTGTACTTGTTATTATTTGTTTTAATGTATCAGTTGTCGATATTCCTGTTTTATCCGAAACAGGTACACAAAACGCGTATTTACTAAAAACATCTACAACGTTAAAAAGATTTTTTGTTATCGTTAAACTGAGCAAGATCTGACACATCAACTAAATATATCGCCCAGATATCGTCAACGGCATTTGCGACAACTTTACGTCGCGGAAGCATTTTTTTTTAGGTTATGTAGCTCTGATGCCAGATCATCATATAATTCTTTTCCAAGACCTAACTTATATATTGTTCCTATCATTCCTAACCTTCTACCAAATCTCTCTCGTAGATTTGTAGGTTTCATATCTTTAAGTTCCTCTAGCATTACTTTATCACAGCCGTGCTTATCTTGTTCGTTATCACGGTAGCAGATATCGTGACGCATTGCTATTGTATCAACTTGATTGTAAGACTGTTGTCCGGGCAGAGGATTATCATTTTCATCTAATTGTTTTTCTAGTGGATTGTATGGTCCAGTATCTTTATGGCCTGGTAATGTCCAGCCTCCTTTTGGTTTTGGTAACTTGCCAATTAATTTATGTATATCTATACCTGTTCCAATTATTTCTCTGTTGTTGCATTTCTGAGAGTATATAACAATTTTATTTTGCTGCAGACAGAGATCTTTGTCACAATCACACTCGCATATCATTATTTATTAATCATCTACTAAAATAACCTTGTCGCACATTCCAGCTCCGGATAATTTCTTTAAAATCATACTTTTTCTTTTTCCACAGATTGCACAAATACTTGTTAGCATTGTCTTGTTGTTCTTTGTTTTTTTTTTTCTGTTGTTTCATCTTTATTTTCTGTTTTAGTTTTGCATTTGAGACAATATGTTGACATATTCCTTAGTTTAGATAAAATTGATTGCAATCTCATCATTAACGTGAGAAGGTTGATCGTCAAACTGCAAAATAAATCTTAAAAAATTGAATTTAGGATGGGACATTTGTTTTATAAACATTATACAATAGTATCCACAAGCTGATGTTCCAACCGGTTGAATCTGATTAGACGAATAATTTATTATCTTATATTTTTTGTTGATATATTCTTTTACTACATCACTGGGAGGAATTCCAAATGAGCCAAAATAGTTGTTATTGTATAATGCTACCCAGTGTGTGCTAGATCCGTCGTTAAAATTTTGTATATTTATCACACACGAACCACCAGCTGGTGCATTGTCAAGTTCATCTTTGGAATAAACTCCGTGGAAATTTTTTATTTTTTTTAGCTTATCAAGTATATCGAAGTTACTTAACGCAGGCGTGTTCCTGGTAATGTTAGTCCTCGACCTATTCCAAGCAGATTGGGCAACTAACTTCCAATTACTCCCCCCAGTAATGGTCCTATAAATTCGCCTCTTTTTGTTTTTCGCGATCGCGTCTTTTTACCGTTGTTGTCTTTCTTCTTGCTGTCTTTCGTCGTGGCATTATATTAAAGTTTTAGACAAAAAAAATTTTTATACCATCTCCGGAGACAGCCTTTTTTTGTTGCGCCAGATACTGCGCCAGATGCTGCTGCTAATCCTAATGTACCAATTAAGGGCAAAATTTTAGGTTTTGGCTATTGTGGCTATTACCGGCCCAAAGAAACCGCCTTGCTTAGCCATAACAGTTATTTGTGACGTGCTTAGATTTAAAACAAACGGTTTACCGCGATCGTATTTATTTATCTGTGTTTTAGTTAGCAGTAATTTTGTTAAAATACCGCCCGTCGTCGATGAATTAATTTTTAGTGATACCGGCTTTTGCTTAGCAATAGCAGCCGCTAACTTTTTAACTTGACCGTCAGTCAAATATATTTCTTTTTCGATGTATTTTGTGATATATCAAGAGAGTTATATTATATTCAAACTTGGACTGTCATTTTACCTCCGACAGAGTCAAATGTAATAAATCTGTCGCTGATCACCAGCGCATAAACGTACAACGCATGTTCTGGAAGCATACCTAATGTCCAGGTAATTTCAATATCAGCTGTCGAATCAACACCTCGCTCGTTGCGTTTACTAACATCAAAATAAAATATCGGATAAAGTGTATGAAATTCCTCCACTAATATTTGAGATCCATCTCCGACGTCATGATATTTCTGCACTGCGTCCATGAGATACATATACGGTCGAGTAACATTTTTATTAGCATCATCTGCGAAATTGCATTCTATCGCTCGTTCCGGATACTGCTTGGAATTTATTCTAGCGTATATTCTCCTAACATCAGGATTATAAAATATTGCTTTATTTTGTTGCTGGTCACCGCATCGCTCTTGTCGCTGAAATACAGCAAAAAATTGTTGTGGCAGTTGTTCGCTTGACGTTGTTGTGACGCGCCATGTGTAGTCGGTAGTATTTGGAACTGCAGTCTGATATATTTTATGTTGCTGAAAATAAATTTTCTTCGTATACTTTTGAAGCATATCATTTAATTCTACTACTTTTGTAAATGACATTGTTACTCGTGGCATCCACAAAGCAAGTTTGTTTATAATAAATTGTACATCAACACCGCCAGCTCCAAGTAAACAATCATTTTGTTCTGCCCGATCTAAAATAAGTGTGTGTTTAACTCCATGAAATACTTTATTGTAATTGCTCAAAATCCAAATATTGTACTTAATGGCAGCATCATTGTAATTTGATGTGATCCTGCTGCAAATTCTTTTCTCCTAGCATAACATTCATTGTAACGTATATGTCTTACGCTAACTGCGTAAATGTATCCAATCTAACATTGCAACACCGTCTGCAGCTGCACCTGGTGGTGTTATACCAAGATTATTACAAGCAGCAGTAAGTGAAACTCTTGTAGCGTCTGCGTTAGCGCCAGCAGCTGGTGGGGCTATACCAAAATTGACTGGATTAGCAATAAGAAAAGTTCTTACAATTACAGCATCTGCAGCTGCATCAGCCCCATGCGCTAATGCTCCTCTTGAAATAAATTCACCTGACGCAGCTGCACCAGCTCCGGTATTTTTTAACCACATCATGTTAGTTGCAGTCGATCTAGAGTAATCGTCACTAAACCAAATAATACTTAGTATTGTACTTGCAACTTATTGGTGACTTGAAATATCTTCCACTGTTTGATTAGCTAGCTGATACCTGGCACTTTTAAATAGGCTCCAACCGTTGTTTATGAGAGCTATTTCTGCTCCAGCTGCAATTTCAGCAGGTGGATTAGCTACAGTCATAATCTGACCACGAACTTCCAACATTGCTTTATGAGGCAAAAGAAATACATTCTCATCGCGTGTATTAAATGTTCTAACGCCAACTTTATTAGGCTTGTTAGAATTTTCGTCGAGATATTCAACATACTCAAATTATGTTACTGTATCATCTACGTCATAGGTATCCGCCAAATCGAGGTAATCTTTAACAGACATTTTTTTATTTATTAGATTATATAAAATTTTGGTGCTGTTGCCTTAGATATTAATTTTTGTATAATTTGCTATCCTCTTAGCGATAAAAGTTTTTTGGGTTTTTTTGTTGTTGTTGTTATCTTTATCATTACGCGTTTAGTTTCTTCCGTTGGTGCGATTTCTGATATAACTTGTTTTATTTCTGGCCTGTTGCCTTTTATTTTATCGGTTATTTTTTGTCCCACCGCAGTTCCAGCGGCAAATGCAGCTCCAGTCGCAAAGGCTTTTGATGCGTCCAGTGCAACTGGCGCAACTTTATGCGCTATTCCAGGAGCACAGTCAATAATTTAAGTAAATATATTTCCTAAAATTCCTCCAACTATTTTTCTTTTGTAAACTTTTTTTCTTTGTTTCATGTTATACAACGAAGTTGTACAAAACTCTATTGCGCTCGTAGGGTGTAGGTAACTTCATTATTAAGATCAAGTTGTCGTCCAGACTGATCCGTCAATTGCATATTTATTTCCGTTATTTGATCTTCAATCTTTAGCCGAAAATAAATAACCTGCCGTGGATTAATTTGCATAAGTGAACCCGGTGGAACGTCCGGCGAAAAACTGTATATTGTTTGTGCTTTACTGCCTTTACCTAAGTAAGATCCAGATGCAATAGAGCAATTTATTAATATTGTGTTTACGTCAGTTATATTTACTGGCAGATCACCGACATATGTTACAGTTTGTTCTGTATTTGATCCGTATCGTCGTGGATAAAATCCGAACAGTGACGCAATGCTTGCTGGCGATGAAAAATCGATCATCATATTATTTTTTTGATGTTATTCTAGCGCGTAATGTGTTATAATTTGGTGTCAGCTCAAAGTTGTCGGCGTCCACCGTGTTGGTTTTTGCAATAACCTCTTTTATTGTTTTATTTAGATCAGTGATATTATAAGCGCCTTGTGGAATTGTAAATCTTATCTACGACGACAATTTCGGTTGAAATATAAATTCATTATTGACATCAGTTTTTGCGTTAGCTATAGAATGCCACGCCGTGCAGGAAATTAGTCCAATTTCATATTTTTTTTCTCAGGATCCAGTTGTATCGGCGGAATATAATTCACTGAAACATTTGCGCCATCTTTTGCAGCTGTGCTAGAGTCGAGTAATAATGTTGTTGACATCTTCATTTATTAGATTATATAATTATATCGCCCGCGATTATATTGTTGTGTAAAATTTCGTATTCGTCTGATGTTAGTAATTCTTTCGATCTTAGATGATCATGGATATCAACTACTTCAATGTCAATTTCAACACCAACATTTCCAACTTTTTTCGATGATATCAACAGCATTAATCTGCCGATCATATCGGCTGTTGATGTAAATACTTTAATTCCAGTTCCAGTTTTTTTACGGCGAAAATAATCCTAATGATAAAGCAATTCTCTAGAGACATATCTTTGATCTTTTTTATTTTTAAGTGTTGTTACTGCAAGCCTGAAAACATGAGCAATAATGCTATTTCTGTCGGCGTTCTCATATTTATCAAGATCTTAAATTTTTGTAGCTCTTCTCATATCCCCGTAAGCTTTCACACCGGCGCTTGTAATAGCGTTTAGTTTTTTAATTAGTTCATCGTATCTGTCTTCTTCCCAATTTTCAATATTATCAACGTTAATACTATGATTTACTAAACAATTATGGTTTTCCTAATCTGTTATTCCAACTTTCACTCGCTCTAAAAGAAGTTTTCTTTGTTGTTCAATATATGATACACCTGCTTGTTGACTAACGACCCCTGTTACAGTTGGCTGAAATGTTGTTTCTCTAGCTTCACTTGCCATAACAGGCTCAAATGTTGTTTTACTTGCCGTAACTGGATCTTGTTGACTCCGTCACAGTTGGCTGTAACCTTTTTTCTCTAATTTCATATGGATTATCAATTAACCGATCTAGTTCAGTTTGTCTGGCAGCAGGGTCGGTTATACGCGCCACAAGTGGCATGGCCAGTATTCGGTTTTCATCTATTTCTTTTGCTTTGGTGCTCAAAACATTAGAGTGATGAGTGTACCTGTTTTGATTTGATTCATGGCTTTAATGTTGTTGTTGTTGTTGTTGTTGTTGTTGTTGTTGTTATAGGGTTTAACACCATTTTTCAGCACAAGATAGGCTATACATGGCGGCCAGTATTAATGGTGGAGGAAGAACCCTGGAAAATCCCGGGAAGAACCACCGACCCACGAGAAGCTACTGGCAGGCTTTCTCACGTACCCACGTTAGCCGAGCCTGGACTCGAACTCACGCAGACAGAGGTGAGATGGCAGTGATCCGTAACGATCAGCGCTTTAGACCACTCGGCCACTCGGGGGGCTTTAATGTAAAGATCGGTGATAATACTGTGTCGGTATTTTTCAATACTTTCGTGGTAATTTTCATTCTCTAGCACTACTTCTTTGATATATTTCTGATTTTCTTCCGCTATCTCCGTTAACTTCTTAATTTTTTCATCAGCGTTGTATTCTTTCTTTAAAATATCGCGTATTCTTGAATCTTTGAAATTGTGTATTTTGTTGAAAAACTTATACTCGTAATCTTTTATTTCGTTGTTTATATTTTTTAGAGCATCTTTGAATCTTTCGCTGTCTTGAACATCTAATCCATGCTTTTTTCTAAAAGCTTCTTCCTCAGCTTCTTTTTCCTCACGCCACTCCTTGTAAGATTTATCACTTTCACTTTCCGTTTTTTGATGTTATTCTTATATATCCTCCATCATCTCCATCATCTCATCCAACCTTCTTTTCGCTGGCTCAAGTGTCACTCTCTGCGATAATCTTCGTTTAAGCTCTAACGGATCGCGGATCAACAAATCTATCTCAACTTGTCTTCTGTCAGGATTAACCATACAATCTGTAAGTGCCTCAGCCAACCTTCTTTTTTTTTCTTCCACAGATGCTTCAATAGCGGCTTTTTGTTGTTCTTTAATTAATCCAAGTAAACCGTTTTCCTGTAATTTTGTATGTTCTTCTTCTGATGGCGGTGAGGTTTCAGGTTGTTTTCCAAGTAAAGCCTCAGTAACTGGTTGTAAAATTACAGCTGATTCCTCCGCAGCAACTACTTGTCCACGTCTTGCTTCTTGAACTCTTTTCCTAAATTCTGCATGAGATTGAGCAATTTTGTTTAGATCTTCTATATATTTTCTGTACCTTGCTTGTTTATCCATTATTATTCAATAACGGTTTGATAAAACTTTACTCTAGATACTTTTCAATACAGCAGCGGAACAATTTTTTGAGGGGATCACATGCAAAATTTATCGAATAAAAAGAAATTATATTTATCTTTTGTTGCTTTATGATACAACTCAATAAATTTATCTTTTGTTATGTCACCACATTGTTCGTTTGCAATATTTCTGATGTCAACGTTGTCGAGTCCAGGAAATAATATAAAACAACCGGTATTTCGTCTAATAAATTTATCGACGTTGTAAAATCCCTGGGCAAGATAGACAGAGTTACATTTTTTATTACGTGACAGTGAAAAGTAAGATCTTACTTTATTCATCTCTTCATTATTAAGTGGAATATCATCAAAAACAACTATCTTATGCTCATCTGAGTCAAGTTGATTAACTGGAATAAGTTCCTCTGGCGGTCTAATAATAAAAAGATCTTCACCAGCATCAAGATCATCACAAAGCTTGTTATTATATTAGTTTAATAATTCGTATTTATCCTGCTGTGGATTAATTGTGTAAATATAAACTCTGTCGTAGTTAAAATTATCGCCCAGCAGTAAATTCATTAGCAAATTTGATTTCCCCGATCCAGTTCTACCAACAACTACATAATGACAATCTGGCAGATCATTGTTGTGTTTATGTTGCACCAACCGTTCTGTGTCGAAATTTAATATTGACGATGGCTTTGCCATTGTTATAAACTAAGTTTATATAAAATTGTCAGACAATAAACAAATGATGAGCTATTTTACAAAATTTGGGACACCATTAGGAAATTCGTCGGCTGTAGGTACAACAATAACAAATGGCAACATTGATTTATCAGGCTACTTGAAAAAAAAATTGGCGATAAAATGACAGGCAATTTGTTGATGTCAAATCAATGAGTTCTAGGTTTAGAAACAAATTATTCGCCAATAAATGTTGTTGATACACAAGCTGTTAGTTATGCACAACTAAAATCTGTTGACGATAACAAACTATCATTGACAGGAGGCACTTTAAGCAGTAACTTGGATATGTCAGGGAAAAAATTATAAATTTGGAAACATCGTATCCGCCAAGAAACTTAAATCAAACCCAAGCGGTAGGTTATTTACAGCTGAAGTATGTGGATGATAACAAGCTTGATAAAACTGGTGGAACGGTTACAGGCAACATTAATATGTCGAGTAAAAAAATTATTGGGTTGGAAACTGAGTATCCACCAGCAAATGTTGATAATACACAAGCTGTAAGTTATGTGCAACTAAAATCCGTTCACGATAACAAGCTTAATAAAGCTGGCGACACAATGACAGGTAGCCTTGTAATGAGCAATAACTCAAGAATAACTGGATTACCGATAAATTTACCACCAATTGATGATACTGATGTTATTAGTTTTGCTCAATTAAGAGGAGCACTGGCCTCGTATTTGAAACAATCTGGTGGACCAATGTCAGGCAACATAAATATGAGAAGTAATAAAATAACGACGACATATGTTACAGTTAACCCTAATGATCTGACAAATAAAGCGTATGTTGACAGTATATCTGCAAAACGAACTACAAATAATGTTGGATATATTCCAACACTTTTTGAAGCAAGTGATAACCGAGTTGGGGTTGAGGTAAGCGCATCAACACATTATCCTGAAAATTATCCTCATTACGCTTTCTCTGACAGACAAGAATGGACTACTAACGGAGAAGTTGAAAACTTTTGGATTAAAATTAAATGTCCCATTGCAGTTGCTATTTGGCAATTTCATTTGCGAGGTCGATTAAACTCTAGTTTTGGACGAATTTATAATTGGCGATTGGAAGGATCAAACGATGATATCAACCTGACAACATTATATAGCACAGAGAACACGTATATTTCAACAACACAATACTTTACAATTCCAACTGCAAATACCGTTAACAAGTACTTATATTTTCGAGTTTACGTTGTCGCTGCTGAACAACTGTTTCCAGGACTGACAGCATTTCAAATATACACACTTGATGATCAAATTTAATCTAACGTTGTAAAATAATGTCTGAACCAACAATTATAACTGTTGCAAAAGAATTTTATGATAATATTTTTAACAGCTATAAAGGTGATTTAAAAACACATGATGGTAGCGAAGAAACACGAGCTGTGAATAAAATCATACTTATGAAACGTCTTGTCATTGAATCATTTAACGCTCAGTTGCCAGAAGATATGAACAATTTTATTCGCGTTATGTATATGCGAGGACCACAATTAATAGAAGCAATAGAAAACTTTGATATTATAAGCAGATATTGTCACTCTGATGATTGTCTCGAAGAGCAAAGACAAGTTTAAACCCTGCTTAAAAAATATTGCTTGAACTTGACAAGGAAAATATTGATATAATAATTCAATCAAACCTGTTAAAAGCATGAGCTTATGGTACAAGAACACTGGAAGAAAGACGAATAAATGAGAATCATAGTCGTCTTGACAAACTAGCGGAAACTAAAATAATAAAAATAAAAAGAAACGAGGAGTTATACAATAGTTTTTCAAAACGACATATTTTTAAGCATCTTGGTATGTACTACCACGACAAAGAAACCCTAGTTAAAATCGTTGGCATGACAGTGGATACGGAGTTAACTATTAATGTATACTCAAACGCAATTTTACCAATGATACGTAAAAACCAGAATTCGATCCGATTATTGTTAACAAATCTCTAGAGATAATCAAAAATTTTGACAAGGAAATTGATAATTTCAGTGATGTTGAGCGAGAAAAGTTTTTTGAAGAAGTCAAACTAAAAAGTTGGAAGAAAAGATTGATTCTTATTACGACATAAGTGAAGAAGACGATGTTCCACTTCCATCGCTTCAACTCTCTAGACAATTGTCATTACGAAATTATTACAATGAAATTTAGAAAATACTCACGAAACCGTACGAAAAATTAATGTTAAAAGTAGCTTATGTTATTGGTCTTCTCAATTAAACGAGACAGACTTAGAAAATCAATGCTAATAAATTTTTTAGTCGCATACGCAATTATCAGAAAATATCTTGTCCTCAAAAATTTTACTTTGGATCAAATAAGCTTGGTAACTTGGTTTATTGATGAAACAGAAAGAGAATACGGTAATTTGGTAAATAAAATAGATTTATATGAACGTGAAGCAGAAAACACGTTTGATTCCTGCAGTTTGTTAAAGAAAAATGAGGTACTAACAGATGAACGATATAAGGATACTTCGTCAGATGTTTATGACAAGTATAGAGATTTTATAGCTGATCCTAACAATAATAAGTTTCGTGAATTTCTTGATTCAATTGTTCGTGCTAGATTTTTTAATATTGTATAAAAATTGTAAGCAAATATTGTATAATGAAAAAAACAGATCGTTGATTTCAATCATATTTCAGAAGAAATTCCAAAACAAGATGTTGACGCACTAATACAATATTACAGATATTATCATAAAAAAAACTTTGGTGTGTAAAACAGTGTTACAAGTATTATAGTAAAATACTTCGAGTAATATCATATTTACCACTGCTAATGATTGGCTCTGGTATAATTTCAAGTGGAGCAGAAATATGCTAGAAAAACCTTTATCATGTGAGAGTCATTATTTTGAACTAGAAAAGGCTGGTGAAGAAAATGTCAACATAAAAGGGTTTTGGAGGGGTAGGGGGTCTCGGATATAAACACCTCATTTTCTATTACTACTTTTTTTTAGTTCAGACTAGTAATAGAGAAGTCGTATATTGTTTTCATTGATCTAATTGTAACATTATTAACAATTTCTCTTTCGCTAGCATAACCTAACATTTTGTTTATTTCACATCATTTTTCTTTTTTTCAACTCTGACAAAATATTATTCTTAGCTGTTACCTTGCGGCTTATGCGAGTTAATTTCCTGCTAAAATATTTAACCAGCTTTCGGTTTCGCTATGGTTTTTGTGGATTTCGTTGTTTAAGTCATTTTGTAAGTTTTCCACTTAAGAGTGTAATGTACCATAGTCTTCTAGCGATTTTTAAAAACTGTCACTGTCCATAGCATCTCGTTAACTGTCTATCCTATTTTCGATGGGCCGAAAATGTTGTTGAATGTTAGTCAAAGAACCTGCATTTGTTCATCCATTTACTGTTGCAATGTTATAATAATAGTATAAAACTATTGAATCACTGTCTGAACAAATATATGTTTATGTGTTTTATATATATATATATATATATATATATATATATATATATATATATATATATATATTCTAGTGATATACCACGAGATGCATAAATTTTTCATTAAAAAAGGAAACGAGGCTTGCCTAGTTTCCATTTAATGAGAAATTTATACAACGAGTATCGTACCTTACGGTACAAATCTTGACAGGCTTTTGCAGCTTTGTTTCATTGGTTCTGTAAACACTATATTAAAATCTCATGAAACGTTTACCCAGGTTTTTGTAGGTTACTTGGTGCAAGTTCAGTTTTCTTTTCTTT